>JAOWCC010000577.1:186404252-186586228 GCA_030867875.1 Actinernus sp. WN-2022
CTAGGTGACACGTGGTTAAATAAAGTATTGTATTGTATTGTAACCACAGGTAACCCAAGCTCTGTAAGTGGCTTTGTTTACTAACATTCGTATGGATTTTTTTTTAGTCACTAATATTGAATAAAAAGCGACAATACTTACAGCATGTGTTTATTTGTCCATGGGCTGTGTCTAGTTGCAATTTCAGCGTGTTTCGGCAAGTTTTGACCCCAGCAGTTCTGCTAACTGTATACCAAGGAAAGGTAGGAGACGAAGGATTTCAACCAGTCGAACTCTCGCCACTTTTACACCCCGAAAATCCCAAACAATCGCATCTTGCCTTCGCCACTGCATCGCCCAGTAAATATTAAAACATTTTCAGTCAGTAGATCCGAGATAACCTTCATTCTCGAGCAGCTAGCCGCCCAATAACTCCATCAAACCACTCATTTGCAGCCATTTTGATGCGTGTCGCTTGAAATACGAACAAAACGAAGCCGTTGGTACGCGGTCAGGCCTGGGCGCTAACCAAACAAACTCCCTAGTGGGCAAGCCTAGGTCAAAAATGCTCAACCAAAGGCAGTTCACTATGATGAGTTGGGGAAAGGTTTGGTAATAATATTGTGGCGTTGGTCTGGAAAAGGAAAAAATGTGCTACCAACGCCACAATATTATTACCAAACCTTTCCCCAACTCATCATAGTGAACTGCCTTTGGTTGAGCATTTTTGACCTAGGCTTGCCCACTAGGGAGTTTGTTTGGTTAGCGCCCAGGCCTGACCGCGTACCAACGGCTTCGTTTTGTTCGTATTTCAAGCGACACGCATCAAAATGGCTGCAAATGAGTGGTTTGATGGAGTTATTGGGCGGCTAGCTGCTCGAGAATGAAGGTTATCTCGGATCTACTGACTGAAAATGTTTTAATATTTACTGGGCGATGCAGTGGCGAAGGCAAGATGCGATTGTTTGGGATTTTCGGGGTGTAAAAGTGGCGAGAGTTCGACTGGTTGAAATCCTTCGTCTCCTACCTTTCCTTGGTATACAGTTAGCAGAACTGCTGGGGTCAAAACTTGCCGAAACACGCTGAAATTGCAACTAGACACTGCCCATGGACAAATAAACACATGCTGTAAGTATTGTCGCTTTTTATTCAATATTAGTGACTAAAAAAAATCCATACAAATGTTAGTAAATAAAGCCACTTACAGAGCTTGGGTTACCTGTGTTGTAACTGTGGATTGGCCGGGTCCTGACTTTGGTCAGCCCCGTCCGTTAGAAATTCAGTCTTTTTTTCTGATTGGTCGAAAAACAATTGCATTATTCTATTGGTTCGTACATTTAAAAGTGCGACTTCTGGCGCGCGCAGTTGTTTTACAGTTTGATTGACTTGGATGGCTCGCGCAAAATTCGTGACGTGAATAATGACAGGAAAACGACTCGACAAGCATTTGTATCAGGCTGTTCTTTTTTTTTTTCTCTCTCCCTTCTTTTATTTATTTATTAAGTGGAAAAGAGAGAGCCTGATCGCAGGTTAGGCCGTCCGTTGCATCATGGATGTTGCATGTAGTGCCGACAGTGCGCGCGTACTACGTGTAACGGACGGCCTCGAGCTGGCATGCGCGTAGCCTGCTTGCAGGCTCTGGTTGATTTGGAGTTCCTGTGGTGGGAGAGAGGAACAGGAACCCCAAATCAACCAGAGCCTGCAAGAAGGCTAGCATGCGCGTACTGAAACACACGATCCGAACGAATTTTATCAGCGTCACCGGGGCGCGCGTTCACAAACACAACATTTGTCGTAAAACATGCGCGTGCACAGTTCTGTTGCCCAGATACATACACAAAACAAACATGCACCAACGTTACACACACAAACGTGTTACGAGAACCAAAACAGCTATCTCGCAAACAACAAACACGGCAACGGGATAAACTCGCGTAGACAGAATTGTGATGGACAAGGAAAATAAAAAAACATCGGCAGACACAGAACGAGAAAAAAGAAACACAAAGGAGGCCAAGGTAATCTTCTTGCAAGATCTACATGGAGCACATGTTGTGGTCTACAATCATAGACTTCTTGAGACGAAATCCTGGGTAGGATCTAACGAGTACGCAAAGGAAGTACTTGCAAACAAGGAAGATAATTGTGCACCCTGGAAAGACAAGCGAGGTAGAAAGGATAACAAGACACAGGAAGCCCATGAACTCATCCATCGCTATTTTAAGTTCGGAACACTACACATCAACGAAAGCAACGCCATTGCAATTTTAGAATCAGCAACTCGCCTTCATATATCGCCAATCTACGACGGCTGTATATTGCTTCTTTCCAAGGCACTCAGTATTGGAAACTGGGTTGAAATTCTCCAAGCTGCAAGAAATTCCCACAGTGTAACACTGAGGACGCAAGTCTTGGCATATCTCGGGGAGTACATGGAGGATTGCCTAAACAAGAGGGACGTGCTAACAGTCATAACATCATTACTGTGGAGCGAGGACGATCTGGAGAGCTTCCGGTTTCTGCTACGAAGATGTTTATTGGGGAAAGGAGTGGCCAAAAGAGTTAGAGGATCAAGGAAGACGTTTTTGAAGTCGTTGATTAGTGTGATGTATAAGGACGCGTTGGCATGTAGGTGTTACTTCAAGGAATACTTACGTCATACAGACAAGGAGTTTGTATTTAACTACGGCACGGCTATGAAGGGAAACGCAAGCATCGAAACAACAACAACGGTGAAGGTTGCAGAACGTGGCAAAGACGGCAGTAGTTACAACACCGCAAAGAGCCGAACGTTTGGCACATCTTTAAACTACAAATCAAATAAAGGCACAAGCTACGAAAATGCGACTGAAAACGATGTGGATGAAAAAATGCTAGAAGAAAAAGACGTAACAGAAAGGAACACACACTGGGAAGGAATTCAAATGAAAAATGGAAAACCTAAACTTCAATTTCGTGGTGCCGAAAAAAGTATTCAATTCCTGACTTCGACGCCAAAACATAGCCCTCTTGGTGGCAGGGTTACTATTTTTAATACCAGAGAATTGACAGATTTAGAAACGCAGACTTTCAGTAACACGAGCGCCATTCATGATTATGGTACATGTACATTTAGAAAATCAGTCGAAAGTGCTACTGTTCAATATGAGTATGAAGATGACAACACATACAATCTCGACGATATTACACATGTGAGCGAGGAGAACGCTTTACAGGAATACAATCTCGACGATATTACACATGTGAGCGAGGAGAACGCTTTACAGACACCACGTCCACGTGGAAAAGGTGGAAGAGGCATCATTTTAAGTGGAGGACTGAAGTGTGAAGAAGCACTAGAACCACTCAATTGGGTATTCTATTACAGTCCTGCAAAACATACTTGGGACGTTCTACCACCCATGGCGAAACCTCGCTTTAATCATTCCATGGTTGCTATTGGCGACACTCTCTATGTTATTGGAGGTAACAACGGAGAAAGCAGTGAGAGTGTAGGCGTAATAGCAAGCAATTTGAATGGAATCGAAAGGAACAAAGCAAGAGCAACATTAGAGGAACCTAACAAGAATATTGATCAGAGATTAGACAATGATGGGCCTGGTAGTTCTCCTGCAGAAAAGAGAAGACATTCAAGAAGTCCTGACATTGGTGTTCAGAGGAAGAAAAAACAAACAAATCAATTTGATATGGTAAGGAATGGGAAAAGGCTTTACAATGAAATTATGTTTAAGACATTGAAGGCAGAAGATATAAATTATATTTCCAACTCAGTGACAATGGGCAATGATGGTGATATCACTGAACTGCAAACATCATGTGAAAAACGCAAACCACTCATCCGCCAGGAAACATGTCCAGATGAAGCAGCCTGTGGCCAGATGAACTCAGTAGAAAGGTTCTCATCTGACTCATGGTGTAGAGTATCTAGCATGATCTTATCAAGAGCCGAATTGTGTACAGCAGTAGTAGGGGGGTGTGTCTATGCCATAGGGGGGCATGATGGGGTGGAGGAGCTTTGCTCTGTTGAAAAATACAATCCCAAAAGAGACGAGTGGACACTTGAGTCTCCAATGCCATCATTACGCACAGGAGCCAGTACTGTTACAGATGGACAATACATCTATGTCATTGGTGGATATGATGGACTTAACTGGTTGAATTCTTTGATAAGGTATGACACTGTCAGTCAAATCTGGACGAGTGAAGGATTTCCACCAATGAGAGAAAGGCGTGCATACGCTGGAGCAGTGTTGGCTCATGGAAACATATTTGTCATTGGTGGATTAAACAATAATGGATATCTAGACAGTTGTGATGTCTTTCAATTGAAGACAAAAACCTGGAAGAAAGGACCATCAATGAACTTTCCACGAATGAATGCTGCAGTCTGCCTTTGGGAACAGGACATACTTGTGTTTGGAGGGGAGTCACATGGTCAGTTTCTCAACACTTTGGAGCGTCTTACAATAAAGAACCATGAATGGAAAACAATCTCTACGATGCCAATCAAAACTGCTGGGCTCCATTGCACCACATACTCTTCAAGTCAATATTTGTAAATCAGTTAAAACATATTATCTATACTATTAAACAATGTCTAGGATTCCAATCAAAACTGCTGGGCTCCATTGCACCACAACTCTTCAAGTCAATATTTGTAAATCATGCATAGGTAATGTTACAACATATTATCTATACTATTAAACTGGGCTCCATTGCACCACATACTCTTCAAGTCAATATTTGTAAATCAGTTAAAACATATTATCTATACTATTAAACAATGTCTAGGATTCCAATCAAAACTGCTGGGCTCCATTGCACCACAACTCTTCAAGTCAATATTTGTAAATCATGCATAGGTAATGTTACAACATATTATCTATACTATTAAACTGGGCTCCATTGCACCACATACTCTTCAAGTCAATATTTGTAAATCAGTTAAAACATATTATCTATACTATTAAACAATGTCTAGGATTCCAATCAAAACTGCTGGGCTCCACTGCACCACATACTCTTCAAGTCAATATTTGTAAATCATGCATAGGTAATGTTACAACATATTATCTATACTATAAACAATATCTAGGATGCCAATTAAAACTGCTGGGCTCCACAGCACCACATACTCTTCAAGTCAATATTTGTAAATCATGCATAGGTAATGTTACAACATATTATCTATACTATAAACAATATCTAGGATGCCAATCAAAACTGCTGGGCTCCACTGCACCACATACTCTTCAAGTCAATATTTGTAAATCATGCATAGGTAATGTTACAACATATTATCTATACTATAAACAATATCTAGGATGCCAATTAAAACTGCTGGGCTCCACTGCACCACATACTCTTCAAGTCAATATTTGTAAATCATGCATAGGTAATGTTACAACATATTATCTATACTATAAACAATATCTAGGATGCCAATTAAAACTGCTGGGCTCCACTGCACCACATACTCTTCAAGTCAATATTTGTAAATCATGCATAGGTAATGTTCCAACATATTATCTATACTATAAACAATATCTAGGATGCCAATTAAAACTGCTGGGCTCCACAGCACCACATACTCTTCAAGTCAATATTTGTAAATCATGCATAGGTAATGTTCCAACACATTATCTATACTATAAACAATATCTAGGATGCCAATTAAAACTGCTGGGCTCCACTGCACCACATACTCTTCAAGTCAATATTTGTAAATCATGCATAGGTAATGTTACACATATTATCTATACTATAAACAATATCTAGGATGCCAATTAAAACTGCTGGGCTCCACTGCACCACATACTCTTCAAGTCAATATTTGTAAATCATGCATAGGTAATGTTACAACATATTATCTATACTATAAACAATATCTAGGATGCCAATTAAAACTGCTGGGCTCCACTGCACCACATACTCTTCAAGTCAATATTTGTAAATCATGCATAGGTAATGTTACAACATATTATCTATACTATAAACAATATCTAGGATGCCAATTAAAACTGCTGGGCTCCACTGCACCACATACTCTTCAAGTCAATATTTGTAAATCATGCATAGGTAATGTTACAACATACATGTATTATCTATACTATAAACAATATCTAGGATGCCAATTAAAACTGCTGTGCTCCACTGCACCACATACTCTTCAAGTCAATATTTGTAAATCATGCATAGGTAATGTTACAACATATTATCTATACTATAAACAATATCTAGGATGCCAATTAAAACTGCTGGGCTCCACTGCACCACATACTCTTCAAGTCAATATTTGTAAATCATGCATAGGTAATGTTACAACATATTACCTATACTATTAAACAAATAAACTGCTGGGCTCCACTGCACCACATACTCTTCAAGTCAATATTTGTAAATCATGCATAGGTAATGTTCCAACACATTATCTATACTATAAACAATATCTAGGATGCCAATTAAAACTGCTGGGCTCCACTGCACCACATACTCTTCAAGTCAATATTTGTAAATCATGCATAGGTAATGTTCCAACATATTATCTATACTATAAACAATATCTAGGATGCCAATTAAAACTGCTGGGCTCCACAGCACCACATACTCTTCAAGTCAATATTTGTAAATCATGCATAGGTAATGTTCCAACACATTATCTATACTATAAACAATATCTAGGATGCCAATTAAAACTGCTGGGCTCCACTGCACCACATACTCTTCAAGTCAATATTTGTAAATCATGCATAGGTAATGTTACACATATTATCTATACTATAAACAATATCTAGGATGCCAATTAAAACTGCTGGGCTCCACTGCACCACATACTCTTCAAGTCAATATTTGTAAATCATGCATAGGTAATGTTACAACATATTATCTATACTATAAACAATATCTAGGATGCCAATTAAAACTGCTGGGCTCCACTGCACCACATACTCTTCAAGTCAATATTTGTAAATCATGCATAGGTAATGTTACAACATATTATCTATACTATAAACAATATCTAGGATGCCAATTAAAACTGCTGGGCTCCACTGCACCACATACTCTTCAAGTCAATATTTGTAAATCATGCATAGGTAATGTTACAACATACATGTATTATCTATACTATAAACAATATCTAGGATGCCAATTAAAACTGCTGTGCTCCACTGCACCACATACTCTTCAAGTCAATATTTGTAAATCATGCATAGGTAATGTTACAACATATTATCTATACTATAAACAATATCTAGGATGCCAATTAAAACTGCTGGGCTCCACTGCACCACATACTCTTCAAGTCAATATTTGTAAATCATGCAGAGGTAATGTTACACATATTATCTATACTATAAACAATATCTAGGATGCCAATCAAAACTGCTGGGCTCCACTGCACCACATACTCTTCAAGTCAATATTTGTAAATCATGCATAGGTAATGTTACAACATATTACCTATACTATTAAACAAATAAACTGCTGGGCTCCACTGCACCACATACTCTTCAAGTCAATATTTGTAAATCATGCATAGGTAATGTTCCAACATATTATCTATACTATAAACAATATCTAGGATGCCAATTAAAACTGCTGGGCTCCACTGCACCACATACTCTTCAAGTCAATATTTGTAAATCATGCATAGGTAATGTTACACATATTATCTATACTATAAACAATATCTAGGATGCCAATCAAAACTGCTGGGCTCCACTGCACCACATACTCTTCAAGTCAATATTTGTAAATCATGCATAGGTAATGTTACAACATATTACCTATACTATTAAACAAATAAACTGCTGGGCTCAACTGCACCACATACTCTTCAAGTCAATATTTGTAAATCATGCATAGGTAATGTTACAACATATTATCTATACTATAAACAATATCTAGGATGCCAATTAAAACTGCTGGGCTCGATTGCACCACATACATGTACGGTACTCTTCAAGTCATTATTTGTAAATCATGCATAGGTACATGTTACAACATATTATCTATATATACTATTAAATTCCATGTGTCTGTCTGAACACGTATGTGTGTGTATGTATTTGTGCCAGCGATCTGATTGGTTGTTGGGGTCAGCGATCTGCCAATCAGACCTTGGAAATGTTCAATTTGATTGTCTCTCAAACTCGGCTGTTTTTCTTTCGAAAACTTCCTTCAAAGGCTTTTTTCTTTCTGTGTTTTAGTGACATTCCCTCTAAGGTATCTGAAAGTAAGATGACGATGTTCGCTGATGGTGCTGAACTTCATTACTCGTCTTCTGACATTATTAGAGAACTTTGCAGAAAGATTTGAAATTCTTTCAGCAAGTTCTTATGGAAAAGTGTCTGGTTAGTAATCCTACTAAATAGAAGGACTTCTTATTGGAACCAGGCAGTGCATTGATGCTACAGGTGACTCCACCTACAATGTACTGTAGCTCTCTCTTGTACTAAACAGTGAACCTCTTAGGGACATCTGCTCAACTAAGTATTTAAGGGTGCAATTATTAACAGTTATCTCAGCTACACATTAATGACATAATTATGTGGAAGACCTTACTGTACAATTAAACTACTTAATAGCATTTCTTCATGTTTACCGCAAATATCTATATTACTATTTCAGTCTGTAAAACAGTTAATTTTACCATAATTGTTAGATTATGGATCCCCTATTTGGCACAAGTGTGCTAAATCTTTAAGTGATCAAGTAGAACAAGTCCAGAATAGCATAATGTGGATTATTCTGAAGTGTTACAGAAATACTTGCACATCTGAAATGAAGAATAAGCTAGGGCTCCTTTCGCTTCATACGAGAAGCAAGAGTTTAATAAGAATCAACCTGGTCATGAAGAATTTAATCTCTCTTTGCAGATTGATATGCATAGGAAGAGGATTCTTCAAGTGCATGTACATGTTACGTACAGTATGCATAAATTTATAAGTATATTGAAAAACGTTTTTGGTCACGTTTCTTCAGAACATGGGAAACAGGAAGCAGAATAAGTGTTGCATTTCAATGAACACAGCACGGTTTATGTATTGAAATTTTGACACAATGTAACAGGAACTTTCTGTTTCTTTTATTACTTGGTTATGCTGAGTTGCTTTATACCAAGATTACACATAACAAAAATAATAATAATAAATAAATAGTTACGTAATGGTCCAGTTAAGAACTGTAGTAGCGACAAGGAACATTTGCTGCCATGTTTTATTGGCTAAATTTACTTACAACGGACATTGTGAGAACATTGTGAAGATTTTAATTTTATTTATTAAGATTATAATTAGTATTCCGTATTATTAGATTAATTGTAACATATGATATGTATTTTATCAATGAATTAAAGACCATTATTATTATTATTTTAGGTAAGTCACCAGCTGGCAACTAACTCTGAAATCTTGGTCGCCAACACTCAAAATTTAGTCGCATTGGTGCCAAATAAGGCACAATTTCGGACCCTGCATCACTTGTGTGGCAAGGCAAGTCATTCCATTCAGGAACTGTATGTGGGGAAAAAGAATACTTGAAACAGTTTACAGATGGCAAGAAGACATTCAATTTAAAGTTGTGTTTACGTCTGATCAAAGTTTGTGAAAAAGATAGATAGTCTTTAGCGTTGATGGCAATATGACCATTTAGGATCTTGTACATTGTAATCAGCCTATTACAGCTAGGCCAATTTAAGTCTTGCAACATTGCCAACACACTCTCCAGGCATGAGTACCTATTAAAGGTAAACCGAGCTGCACGCCTCTGGATCATTTCGAGCTTGTTTATGTTCCGGAGAGTGAATGGCTCCCAGATGGAATTAGCATAATTGAGGGCAGACCTTATAGTCGTTTGATATAGTCATGTACAAATGTATACCCTAACAGAGTTTCAACATATACCTATAGTTTGATTAAACTTTAAGACATTTTCAATAAGATGTGGCAGCCAAAGAAATTTGTCGTCTACTCTGGATATTTGTGGCAGCTACAATGTACTTGTACTTTACCCAGACAAAGGAAGGATCTCCAGTGAAAAGAGTATGAAAAGGCTTAAGTTACTGCTCTGGCTACTTCACAGAATGTGCCATCTACTGTACAGTGTGTATGTGAAAATTTATGTAAAACCCTGTAAGAGGAGTATACCTTAATATGACAATTAATGAAAACCAAATGAAAACCAAGCCAGCTACATTGCATTTGTTGCTCACCTTATTTTGTCTCTTTATTTCATTTTCTCTGCGTGGGATATAACGGAACTTGCGATTTGAACCATGCCATAGTCTTGGGTGAATTTGATCATTTGAAACTAATTTACCTGTAAGAGAAGAACATACAATTAAAGATGTATGGATTACTCCTTGGCTACTCAATTCACATTATTGTCACCATTGTCAACTCAGACAAGTTGTGATGTGCATGTAAGTAAAACACACATTCATATTCATTTGGCAGCATATTTCACCAGGTTTTCCAATAAATGAATTAAATTTCAGCGGTAAAGCCCCCCATGTGGTGACTGATTAATTAGTAACTGGCACTCGTCCTAGCCCTCATGCAGGTACCATAGCACAGCAACTTTAGCTCTGATATTCCTGTGTTTTTTTTTTGCCAAAGAAAGGGATGCAAGCAGTCTACAGCCCTGTGTACTGGCCATACATTCAGCCCTACATTGTATGTACGACCTCAGCCCTCAGCCCTACGTACTACCTCAGCCCTACGTACGACCTCAGCCCTACGTACTATCTCAGCTCAGCCCTACGTACTAACTACATGTACCTCAGCCCTACATACTAACTACCTCAGCTCTTCATACTACCTCAGCCCTACGTACTAACTACCTCAGCCCTACGTACATGTACTACCTCAGCCCTACATACATGTACTACCTCAAGTTCAAGTTCAAGTTTACATGTACTACCTCAGCCCTACATACTACCTCAGCCCTACATACTACCTCAGCCCTACGTACTACCTCAGCCCTACATACTACCTCAGCTCTACGTACTACCTCAGCCCTACGTACATGTACTACCTCAGCCCTACATACATGTACTACCTCAAGTTCAAGTTCAAGTTTACATGTACTACCTCAGCCCTACATACTACCTCAGCCCTACATACTACCTCAGCCCTACGTACTACCTCAGCCCTACATACTACCTCAGCTCTACGTATTACCTCAGCCCTACATACTAGCTCAGCCCTACATACTACCTCAGCCCTACGTACTACCTCAGCTCTACGTACTACTTCAGCCCTACATACTACCTCAGCTCTTCGTACTACCTCAGCCCTACTTCAGCCCTACGTACTACCTCAGCCCCACTTCAGCCCCACGTACCACCTCAGCCCCACGCACCACCTCAGCCCTACGTACTACCTCAGCCCTACTCACTACCTCAGCTCTACGTACTACTTCAGCTCTACGTACTACTTCAGCCCTACATACTACCTCAGCCCCACGTACCACCTCAGCCCTACTTCAGCCCTACATACCACCTCAGCCCTACTACAGCCCCACGTACCACCTCAGCCCCACGTACCACCTCAGCCCTATTTCAGCCCTACGTACTACCTCAGCCCTACGCACTACCTCAGCCCTACATACTACTTCAGCCCTACATACTACCTCAGCCCTACATATTACCTCAGCCCCACGTACCACCTCAGCCCCACGTACTACCTCAGCCTCACGTACCACCTCAGCCCTACTTAAGCCCTACGTACCACCTCAACCCCACGTACCACCTCAGCCCTACGTACTACCTCAGCCCTACTTCAGCCCTACGCACTACCTCAGCTCTACATACTACTTCAGCCCTACATACTACCTCAGCCCTACATACTACCTCAGCCCCACGTACCACCTCAGCCCTACTTCAGCCCTACATACTACCTCAGCCTCACGTACCACCTCAGCCCTACTTCAACCATACGTACCACCTCAGCCCTACTTCAGCCCTACGTACCACCTCAACCCTACATACTACCTCAGCCCCACGTACCACCTCAGCCCTACGTACTAACTACGTCAGCCCTACGTACATGTACTACCTCAGCCCTACATACATGTACTACCTCAAGTTCAAGTTTACATGTACTACCTCAGCCCTACATACTACCTCAGCCCTACGTACTACCTCAGCCCTACATACTACCTCAGCTCTACGTACTACCTCAGCCCTACGTACATGTACTACCTCAGCCCTACATACATGTACTACCTCAAGTTCAAGTTCAAGTTTACATGTACTACCTCAGCCCTACATACTACCTCAGCCCTACATACTACCTCAGCCCTACGTACTACCTCAGCCCTACATACTACCTCAGCTCTACGTACTACCTCAGCCCTACATACTAGCTCAGCCCTACATACTACCTCAGCCCTACGTACTACCTCAGCTCTACGTACTACTTCAGCCCTACATACTACCTCAGCTCTTCGTACTACCTCAGCCCTACTTCAGCCCTACGTACTACCTCAGCCCCACGTACCACCTCAGCCCCACGCACCACCTCAGCCCTACTTCAGCCCTACGTACTACCTCAGCCCTACTCACTACCTCAGCTCTACGTACTACTTCAGCCCTACATACTACTTCAGCCCTACATACTACCTCAGCCCCACGTACCACCTCAGCCCTACATACCACCTCAGCCCTACTACAGCCCTACGTACCACCTCAGCCCCACGTACCACCTCAGCCCTACTTCAGCCCTACGTACTACCTCAGCCCTACTTCAGCCCTACGCACTACCTCAGCCCTACATACTACCTCAGCCCTACATACTACTTCAGCCCTACATACTACCTCAGCCCTACATATTACCTCAGCCCCACGTACCACCTCAGCCCCACGTACTACCTCAGCCTCACGTACCACCTCAGCCCTACTTCAGCCCTTCGTACCACCTCAACCCAACGTACCACCTCAGCCCTACGTACTACCTCAGCCCTACTTCAGCCCTACGCACTACCTCAGCTCTACATACTACTTCAGCCCTACATACTACCTCAGCCCTACATACTACCTCAGCCCCACGTATCACCTCAGCCCTACTTCAGCCCTACATACTACCTCAGCCTCACGTACCACCTCAGCCCTACTTCAACCCTACGTACCACCTCAGCCCCACGTACTACCTCAGCCCCACGTACCACCTCAGCCCTACTTACCACCTCAGCCCTACATACTACCTCAGCCCCACGTACCACCTCAGCCCTACGTACTACCTCAGCCCTACATATTGTACTACCTCAGCCCTACATACTACCTCAGCCCTACATACTACCTCAGCCCTACATACTACCTCAGCTCTATGTACTACCTCAGCCCTACTTCAGCCCTATATAATCACTGTCGACAATGATCCTCTAAATCAAACCTTTTGCACCACAAGTTCTACCCTGAGAACAAAATGATTTAAAAAAAATCAAACCAAAAGGTAAAAAATAAACCACACCATGCATAAATTAACCAATAAAAAGAACTGCCTTACACTTCAGTAATCTTCCAAACATCATGTAGTTATGCATTGTATCTGCTGCTATCTTGGCTACTTCATCACATGCAAACTCCACAAATGCATATCCCTTGGACCTTGCAGTCTGACGATGACAAAGATATGGATGGGCACATGCTACATTTCTGTAAGTCATTGTACATGTAAGTTGATAGTTTAAGTAATACACCATTAAAGTGCCAATGAAATGAAAAAATCGATCCTGTTTTTATTTATTTTATTAAATTCTATGATTCCCTTAGTCACTTTGTGCAATTAAAAATCAATTGGAGAGCGCAAACATTATTTTTTTTCGTATGGAATTCAGGCAACAAATTGTATGCTGTTAAAGATATGCTAATCACATGCGTGACATCACTTGGTCTGCATATTCTATTCACAAAAGTAGAAATATGACCATTGGGAAAGCTTCTATTTGAAAATATATGGCCAACGTCCACTGGAGTCTCTAAGTAAGACATATTTAGAATGAAAATTGGGCATTATGACATACCCTTTGAGAAGAGGTTAATGTTTCCATCCACACACACAAAAAAACATTTCTTGATGAAGTGAGAAAGACAAAAGAACTTCTGCTTTGCAGGGGAATGATACATATTAACAAGAAATAAATAGCTTTACTGATTCCCAATTGATCAATATCATTATTGTAACTCAAATGTCTTTTATTGATAACTGTGGGCACTTACAAAATGTACAAGACAACATTACAATTAGGCTCGGTTTCAGCCATTGGGGTGTCGTTTCTCCAAAGCCTCCCCCTACTAACGGCCAGGCACGCGGTCAACACAGCATGTCCGTGACGTCAGCTGATTAAAATTCAATATTATCCAATTTTCGTGTGTTGACAAGCTTTCACATGTAGCGTAGGCAAGGTTCGATTGCGCGTAAAGTTCATTTAAAACTCCAAGTGTGAAATGAATTCAAGAACAAACGCCATTTAAAATCATTGAGAAATCCAGGCTGCTTTATTTGTTACTCTATACCAGTCTTTAATATTACAGTGCTGATCAAGACACTGACAGAAATTATTAAAAGCCAAAATTTATGAGGACAAAGTTCAGATATTATCCTCGAAACTATTCTGAGCTAGTCGAGTATTCCCACTCAGTACTTGTGTACAGAATGTCTTGGAGACATTAACAAATTGTACAAACTTAGTACATAGGACTTGAAGAATTGTAAAACTTGTTTGATGCAGAAGCGATTGTGATCGCAGAGTTAAACGCGTACATGTGGCTTGCCGTCAGATGTGATTTCCTCTCTTCTAACTCTTTTTATATGGAGTCGGCTGTCTTTTCTTCTCCAATAAGGCAGCACTGATTATTATCTTTGAAGTAATAATAGCTGGGCTATGGTCTTGCATAGGCAAAGTTAAATGAGAAATGACTTTAAACATAATTTAATTTTACAAGTGACGGTTTCGGGTCATTCCACGGTATTATGTATGTTGCGGAGGGGACATTCAGAAGCAGTTTTCCTGCCATAGCTTGATATAAAATAATTAGAGCTGATCAATTTTGCCTTTATATTGTGGATATCCATTATATCTATGTACTATAATGTTGTTATTCTCTCTGCATAGTACTGATGGCATACTGTAATAAGATAAGTTACTGTTGCGGATGGGACTCAGAGAATTTGCTATTCTTGATTTACCAGGTTTAAGTGAAATTTTCTCTGATTCTGCAATGAATTTTAAATGTATATATTTTTTGTGCCAAAGAGTACTTTATCTATTTTAGATTAATGGTAAAAAAGTGCAGCTGCATTTGCTATATTCTTATCAAAACTGGTTTCATTTAGACTGTGACCTGTTGCGGAGGGGACATTTTGTCCACACTTATATATTATTTTTCTACTCCTTTCTGTATTAGAGGACATAGTATAATTCACCAACAAAGAAAGGAACATCAAAATAACCCTACAGAGAAGCCATATTAAATCAGAGCACATGTCATTGTAATTACCCACAATTCATTGCTTCCTACTGTACATTTTGTCACTTTAAAGCAACGGCTTGAGTCCAAATCACCGCTCTTGGTTGTAGGGGTAAAAGTCTTCTAAAAAAAAAACTAACGGAGTCCCAGAGGGCGAGACCCCTTGTGATTTTTTTGTTGATTACCCAACATGCAGTGGGAGCAGGTAAATGTGGTCGAGTGAAATGCAGTGTAAACACCGGCATGGTTCTAATCACAGTCGTTTGGTGCATTTTATGCAAAAAAAAACTGCTGGTTGGAAAGATTAAACAAGGTACTGTAACGACTGAGTGGTGATTTTGTATTTGCTTTTGATTTCAAGTGTGAATGGGAAGGGTTTTTTGAGCCGATTTTCAGCGCCTAAAAATTCGTGAAAAGCGAAGAAATGAACAACAATCTCCAAAACAAATAAGTTTTTCTCCAAAGTGGGAGAGTCAAGTGATCCCCATTACAGCTGTGGCTTCGAAGTCATTCATCCCTTGAAATAATATCACAACATCGTATTTCCAGCATGTCTAGGTTTGTTGCAATAATTTTCTCCAGGTACATGCTTCATGTTGGGCAGTTACGGGCGGTGCAGGAGGGAAAGGGTTATACTCCACTGTATGTGGATACCACTAAACCTTTATTAAAACTAAACTAGAAGCATTGGTCATTGCTTTCACAAATTTGGTGGTTCTTAAAAGAGCTGGTTGTGTTATAAATGTGCTTTAACTAAACCATCCTTGTTACCGGTAAAAGGTCTTTCAAGTCACTGGTTCACAGTCGCTTTCCTTGAACAGCTAAACGTTACAAGACATGGTATTTCCATTCCTCCACAAAGTTTTCTGCAATGTCGCCACTTGCCGGTAACTTTGATCAAAGTCTTTCCACCACGAGCGAGAAAATACCACGCTACTTTTGAATACTCACAAGGGAGATGGCCAACTGTTTCTCCAGCTTTAAGGACCCCGACAGCAAATCTATCAACTTCATTTCCTATTTCTTTTTCAGCATCAAGATTCTCTCCAATGTTTGGAGTCCAGATATCCTTGTAGACGTGATATCCACGAACAGCAAATTCCAAAACAAACTTCTCCATGTTTCCTTCGATCTGTAATAATTATAAGCTAGTGGTGCGCGATCTAAGCTTATGATATGTATGTGTGTTTGTTATGCTACAGTGATCTGATAGGTTGCATAACTTCCACTGAACAACCAGGCATTCTTTGCAATTTTACACGTGGGAGATTGGCACTAGTTAATGAAAATCCAAGATGGCAGACCTCAGACCTACTGGTGCATTAAGTATTGTTTCACCAGAAAACCTTTCTTGCTCTGGCGATTAAAGGAAAGCGGTTCCTTGGAATTGTTGTCAGTTAATTGGGGAATAAATGTGGAAGAATAGCGCTGCGCACAGATGACGTCGCAAAATTTAGACCCCCCACCAAGATGCGGACAAACAAACCACTTTTCGTGTTACTTAGAACTTACAAGGATTGACCAGCACTTTAGTTCGTCCTCTGACTATTCTACTAGAAATGACGGCTTTCCTGTCTTATATTTTGATAGAGAGTCCGATTATTATACTGTCAAACAGCTTAGACGTTGGCTAAAATACAGAGGATTGAAACAAAGTGATAAATGGCCATCTTATCAAGCGACTTCCACCGACATTTGGAAATGGGTGCAAACTTGGCACGAAAAACACATGTACAGTGTTTGTATGGGAATCCGATGCCAAATAATTTCCATAAAATCGAATTTCTGAAATATTCACTGTCTACAAACTTAACATACCAGGTAAAAGATCAAAATGTGAGGGATGTAGCTGTGCTGAAAAGTGTGCAATCACGCCTAAGTTTTCTATGCATTTGTCTTGTAACAACGACTGAACGAGTCAAAGTCTGCAGGAAATTATGTACAGACAAATGTATGGAAAACTGAAAACACGATTGCACACTTCCCAGCACAGCTACATCCCTCACATTTTGATCAGTTAATCTTTTACCTGGTATCTTAAGTTTGTAGATGGTGAATATTTCAGAAATTCGATTTTACAGAAATTATTTGGCATCGGATTCCCATACAAACACTGTATTTCGTGCCATGTTTGCAACTGGTCTATTCGGTTTAATATAGTCAAGCTAACTGAATCCAAAACTCATATTTTCCCATAAAATATCGCTAAAGACTTCATCTAAACGTTGAAAAGTCAGGTTTTTCCGTAAGATGGCGAATGAGAAATGTAGCCGTGTGCACAATCACCAGCGAATGGGGATAAATTATGCAGCCAACAGGTAACTTAATTTAGAAATTCTTTAAAATTCATTGGAGACCAAAGCTAATGCCATGGCTGGAAAATTAACAACTTTGCAAAGTTTTGAGCAGATATTTTAGATTCAGACTATACAGACAAAGTTACGAGCTAACAATTTATGGTTCAACAAATTTTACAGACAAATCACTTGCCAGTGCCCACCACATACATTTCTCTGTATTTTTGTTTGCAAAGCTATATTGAAACTTTGTAAGAAAAAAAAATAGCACCTTAAAATTTGGCAGTATTTCTTATTTTGGTGTGCTCTTTCAAGCCATTATATTGCTTTTTTGCATTTGTCGAGTTTTCAAATTACCTACAAGATACCCATTTCCCACAATAACTCCGAAAGCAATTTTAAAACTTCATTTGCATTCATAAAATAAAACAAAGCATTGTAGATATACATGAGTCTTCGCTTGAAAATGTCTTTGCTTTAAAAATTAGAATCCATAAATTCAAGTAAACTATGGTTGAACTGTAGTTCCTTCTCACTATGTTTAACAGTAATGCGTAGTTCAGACAAACTCCTGCTTGCGTTTCATTGTACTTGTTTTGTGGTCTTCTGTACAAACATTTATCCAGTGCTGACATTTCTCACTGCATTCCCTGTGAAGGTTTTGGAACGGAAAAGCTCCATCGAAAAATAAAAGGCCAAGAAAACCTCTATAATTACATCATTGTATATATACATCTCTTTGAGCAATTTATGAAGCTGGTTAATGAAAACTTGCATGGGCCCAGAGCTTTTCCACATCTACAGTCACTCTTACATCTCCCCCAGCAACCTTTCTCTTCAAGTTTCTTCAGTCATGCTTGGCGTCTTTGTCCGCAAATCAATCCCACCGTGCTTTGCGCGTCGAAGAGAAAATATATTTATAGATACCATGCGGTTCCCTATTCTGGAGTGATTTAAAGACTGCAGGTTAAAATATACACAAGAAATGACAAGGCAAGTTGAACCATATTCGATTGAATTAAAGTTGCGATTATGTATTTATAACAATCTGATGTTTTGCTTTAAGTACGAGCGTTTATGAACTCCAACAAAATATTATTCTTTTTTTTTTAAGAAGTTTGGCATCAACTTCAAGCATTTATGAACTCGGACAAAAGATTTTCTAATTATTTTTTGTATTTAAAAAAAAAATTTTTTCCCCTAAATTCAAGCTTCAAAACTTGGGGTGCAGCTTATCTACAGGTGCGGCTTTATACATGGGTATTTACGGTAATTTATCCCAAATTAGCGGAAATTGCAGCATAACATCTCTTCTTTAAAATCCCGTGTTTACATTTTTGTCGATAACAATTTTTAAACCCCCAAATCGACAATATTTTCAGGGCATAGACCAGTTTGGGGCAGTTTTCTTTGTTATTTGGCATGTGTGCTGGAGCAGAAATTTAAATCCAGCGCGCTAGCTCGTGTCACGTGACTAAGTATTGTCGCCTTGTGCCCAATGAATGAAATGAAACCTGTTCAATGAAACAGATCGAAGTGTAAATAAACTCAAGGAAACCAACTTTTAAGCAAAGTCTGCACCGTAAACTTTATTTAGGATACCTTATTTTAGAAACAACAACAACATTTATTTACTCTAACTCTAGAGTCTAGTAACACTAGGCACTTCAAAGTGGCAGTAGGTCTTAACATCCAGGAACTCGGTTTGCGATTGGCCAAGGGAAGTGACCAATAAGTACACTTCGCGGGAAAAGCTATCCAATGAGAGCATTCGATCGATTCGTATAATTCGAAATATATTCTCGATCACGGCATCGTCAGTAATCATTCGAATCACAAGTTTTACAAAATACTGTTCTAGGTTAAGCTTATATTTTACGACATGAGTTGGACCAGGCATGGGACAGGTCAGTGTCCACGGTGTAAAGAGATTTACTACAATAGCTGGAAGCCAGAGAAATGCAAAGGCTGCGAGTTCCATATTGGCGGCAAATATGTGCCTAAACGAAAGAAGCAGAAGGTTTACACACCTTCTGCCGTTCGCATTGATGGAGGGAATTCCGATGGAGGGGTGTTTTCAGTCCAAACTAGTAACCGGGGAGATCGCTGTTTCGTCACGGAGTCCAGTAGGCAGTGGATTTGCCTGCAAGAAGCCTGCAAAGATCGGCGGGCGATGTTCTCCGCCTCAGACAAGTTGGCAGAGTTCAGTTGCGAGCACTCGCGGACATGTGCGAAAACCGATTAGCCCTTGGTGACCTACAGCGCTGCGGAGTTACTTGGAAAAATCACAAGTTACCCATGTAGCGAAACGATGAGGGACACGTTGAAGAATGTAGTTGACGGCTCTCCTGGCGTTTGCGGTGGTCAGATTTCCACTTCGATGTTCTTCGTCCGTGGCGAGCCCACGCTTGGGCTTCGCGAAGTCAAAAATCTTACTTTTCTCGCTTCTGTAAGGTCCCCAAATGATAATAATGAAGATCAAAGCCTTCTTTTCTAAAATCTGGTTTTAATCATTTTTACGACAAATATTTCATGGATAATTCACTTAAACTAGTATACCTAACAGGTAGTGAATGCTGCTATTAGAAGAGAACCTACAGTAGCACTTTAGCAGGAAAAATAGATTACTGGGTGATAAAAATGCCAAGGTGTTAGATGAATATATTTTGTAGTTTTGGGGCTATCGTGCGACTGAATCCTGTTTGAGCTGTGGTGTGTAACTCAAAAGTTGTCCCGATTAATTTTCATTTTGTCCCGACATACAACGATCTCCCGGTAAATTCCCTGAGCCTACCAATTCCCGACATTTTCTTACGATTCCGGCACAACAAACTACTGTTCTCTCCGGTGAAGTTTAAATACCGGAAATCGATTGTAATTGAGAATGTAATTGTAAATGATAATTGCGATTTTGAACCGGCTGCTTCACTATCGAAGCTAATAGGAGAACATTATTTGCTGCTCACCATCTTGATAACAGGAGAGATCTTGCTCTTTGGAAACTGATAGTTCTCACAGAGTTAGAAAGAGTTTACCTACACTTCAACAAAATCATGATTACACAAGGATCGCATACCCAGAAATGCATTAAAGACGGTTGAACGTAGTTAGATCCGATTCCACCTCGTGTAATGTCACGTGACGATCAGATCCATGCAAAGCAGTGTGGGTAAGAAAAGGAAATCGAGATTTGGACCCGCTTACAGATTAGAACTGCTGCCTTGCTCGCTCGCTTCAGGCTCGCTCGCTGCGGTAGCAACAAGTCGGTCATATACTGCATGGACCCGCTGTACGATACTGGGCGCCTCAGGAGCTTTGCAATAATTCCTATAATTCTCAAATTATTAGTCAGAGTAAAGTGTTCAGCCTTTGTACATCTTTTTGGTAACTAAACAGACAGTTGCTGGACAAAATGTCACATTCCTAACTGTTACGAGGACAGAGAGAACCTGAACTGGTCGGATAATGGGCCACATACTGTACTGTGATAGAAGACGACGGGCATTTGAAAACACAAGAAAATGTCGAAAGAAAAAGAGTATGTTAAAAACAATAAAACCCTCAGTGTTACATATACTACATGTATGATAAAACATGTTTTTTTTAGCAAATCAGAGAGTGCCCGTACGCTAAGCGAACATCAACTAAACTTGTATCTCATTCGTGCGCGGTCGAACTTTTCTAGATTTTCTACGCCCACTTCCCTGTAATTAAAACTCAAACGAACGAGAATACAGGCCCGAGACCAGTTTGACCACCGAGACCACTCTGACCACCGAGACCACTCTGACCACCGAGACCACTCTGACCACCGAGACCACTCTGACCACTAGGGCCACGGAGACCACTCAGCCCAGACCACTAGGGCCACCGAGACCACTCAGCCCAGACCACTAGGGCCACCGAGACCACTCAGCCCAGACCACTAGGGCCACCGAGACCACTAGGGCCACCGAGACCACTAGGACCACTCGGACCACCGAGACCACCGAGACCACTAGGGCCACGGAGACCACTAAAGCCACCGAGACCACTCGGGCCACCGAGACCACTCGGGCCACCGAGACCACCCGGGCCACCGAGACCACTCGGGCCACCGAGACCACTCGGGCCACCGTTTACCACTCGGGCCACCGAGACCACTCAGCTCAGACCACTAGGGCCACCGAGACCACTCGGGCCACCGTTTACCACTCGGGCCACCGAGACCACTCAGCTCAGACCACTAGGGCCACCGAGACCACTAGGGCCACCGAGACCACTCGGGCCACCGAGACCACTCGGGCCACCGTTTACCACTCGGGCCACCGAGACCACTCAGCTCAGACCACTAGGGCCACCGAGACCAGTCGGGCCACCGAGACCACTCAGCTCAGACCACTCGGGCCACCGAGACCACTCGGGCCACCGAGACCACTCGGGCCACCGAGACCACTCGGGCCACCGTTTACCACTCGGGCCACCGAGACCACTCAGCTCAGACCACTAGGGCCACCGAGACCACTAGGGCCACCGAGACCACTCGGGCCACCGAGACCACTCGGGCCACCGAGACCACTCGGGCCACCGTTTACCACTCGGGCCACCGAGACCACTCAGCTCAGACCACTAGGGCCACCGAGACCAGTCGGGCCACCGAGACCACTCAGCTCAGACCACTAGGGCCACCGAGACCACTAGGGCCACCGAGACCACTCAGCTCAGACCACTCGGGCCACCGAGACCACTCAGCTCAGACCACTAGGGCCACCGAGACCACTAGGGCCACCGAGACCACTCGGGCCACCCAGCTCAGACCACTCGGGCCACCGAGACCACTCAGCTCAGACCACTCGGGCCACCGAGACCACTCAGCTCAGACCACTCGGGCCACCGAGACCACTCAGCTCAGACCACTAGGGCCACCGAGACCACTCGGGCCACCGAGACCACTCAGCTCAGACCACTAGGGCCACCGAGACCACTAGGGCCACCGAGACCACTCAGCTCAGACCACTCGGGCCACCGAGACCACTCAGGCCACCGAGACCACTCGGGCCACCGTTTACCACTCGGGCCACCGAGACCACTCAGCTCAGACCACTAGGGCCACCGAGACCACTAGGGCCACCGAGACCACTCAGCTCAGACCACTCGGGCCACCGAGACCACTCGGGCCACCGAGACCACTCAGGCCACCGAGACCACTCGGGCCACCGTTTACCACTCGGGCCACCGAGACCACTCAGCTCAGACCACTAGGGCCACCGAGACCAGTCGGGCCACCGAGACCACTCAGCTCAGACCAGTCGGGCCACCGAGACCACTCAGCTCAGACCACTAGGGCCACCGAGACCACTCAGCTCAGACCACTCGGATCACTGAGACCACCCTGACCAAAGAGAACTTCGGGGCCATTATATATCACTGTCACTGACCACACTTCTGATATTTGTACTCTGACTCGCTTGCAGTAAGCTGGCACCGCTGTTTCACAGTCACGATCCGGAAGAAACTCGATCAGTACCAGTTCGTCACAGTGGTATAACCACCTGTATGCCTCCTGATCACTTTCCTGCCAGCAATTGAGCTGCTCAAAGCTTTGCAGGTTCGCTACCGTAAAACGTAGAGCGTACGTTATTGAATTCGATTTTGGTAATAGGATTAAAAGCAGGAAAACCAATCAGAACTCCTTTCGCAGAAGTTCGGCGAATCGACTTCAAGTGGGGGCGAATCGACTACGAGTTGGGGGCGAAACGACTGTAATTCGTCGTCCTAGACGTTGCCGTTGCTTAAAGTGCCACTACGACGAAATTTGACCATTTCTTTTGGCACTTTTTTGTATTCCATAAGAACAAACAGTGGCAGAAATATCCAAATCAGTGAAAAAAGTTTGCAAAGGGGCCAATCAGACCACACATTTTAAAGAGAGTTTACCGTCAAAATCACGTCCGCCATTACGCGAATCCGTTCCCGTGGGCGAGGAACGCCTAGTCATTTTTTTGCGTATGTGACGTCATACACTTAACGCATCGTTCTCAAGTTGCTTCGAACCCATACATTTCTTCTTATATTGGCTACAAACTCGTACTGCGAATTTTGCTGTGGTTTAGTAAATAACGACCTAATATCAGCATCAGATTCTTCAGAACTTAGTAATGTGTCTTTCTGTTTAAATTTATTGCCGGATGGAGATGATTATTTTAGGGGGAAATAGAGCCGCTGGCGACCGAGTTGAAAGCTGGACGAATAGTTGCTAAAATCGCTTGGGAAGTGGCCTACTAGTAAGTAGTTCTAGCTAGCAGAGGTTTCTTATCTTTTTGGGGTAATATTTTCCCAGGGTATTTTCCCTGGTTCGGCTTTCAGGTTGTGCTGTTACTGGATCCGGGCTACAGGGAGAATTCAGCGGAGAAATCACTAAGGTAATGATCAGTTTATAAGTCCTAAGTTTGTTCATTGTTTGGTGTGGGAAAGCTAGCGCATACTAACTGAAATTCATTTCATATACTTTGTTTACGTTTATTGAGAAAAGTTTTTCCACACACAATTCTATAATTCCATCGGTTGTTGGCCTTATGTCTTCCAAAAAGCAAGGAGGATGCCCTTAGCTTGGAAAACAAAGAAAAAAGGAAAGCAAAACAAGGCCAAATAAATGCATACGACTACGAGCCAAATAGATAAATAGAAGTCCTCGCAAAACCCGACAAGGCCAAGGGTTAGTATTTTCACTTTCAGACCGGTAGTGCCGAGGTGGTCCACATCTGAACATAATAAAAGAAGAATTGATAGGAGCCAGCCGAGAGAATATTTGTTTCCAAGAAACCCGGGCCAAGAAAGCTTACGGATGGAAACGTATTAAAAGTCTGACGGTGACTCTGAATCGCTTGAAACGATCTCGCTATTGCCGTGCTGTTTCAGACGCCTGCAAATCGCTGTCTCCTCTACTAACTATGTTGGCATTCAAGGCGTCTCTAGGTGTTCACCATGGCTTTGTCCCTCGAGGTCTTTTTGTCTTTCCCATTTTTCAAGTCACACGAGAACTAGAACAACCAGCATTGAACGGAAATCAACATTGGCGGGAAATCTTGACAGATAGTTGAACTGTGATGAGTAATCGATTGGCCAAGAGCTCGCTAATTTGTTGGAGTGGCGGGGATTCAGATTCACACAACAGACGGCTAATTTTTTTGAAATGCTATTTTCTACGCTTTCGATTTTCAACCAAAATAGAGTTTTAAAAAAGCTCCCACTCAACAGGAATCTATTCGATTTGTGTGAAATTTTCACAAAATGTTAATTGATATCACAGCTGCAAAAGGGTATCGGGGAATTGGGAAATTCTAAAAAGAGAGCTCTTGACGGCGTTTCTCGCATATCTACTCGGACTGTGTTTTCGCCTTTTCACGAAGAGCATGATAACTTTTGAACTAAATCGAATTTTGAAATTCCCCGACACAGTTTTGTAATACGATTCCTCTGAAATTCGATAAAGCAAACGGATTTTAAAACTTTAAAATATTTTAGGAGTCGGAGCTTCTGAAAGCCATCTCACTAGACCGGAGAAACGGGATCGCGGAAAATTCGAGATTTTCAAAGAACTCAAAACTTTTTACGTATTCTCGTAGCCAATTTTATAAGTTTTACAATGATACATGGATGATTTATCTACGATGTTTCCTCGAGGCGCTACATAATTTAGACTGGAAACGCACCTTGAAGGTATCCGGTAACCTTAAGTGTATGACGTCACGTACGCTAAAAAAATGACCAGGCATTCCTCGCCCACAGGAACGGGTTCGCGTAATGGCGGACGTAAAATTCAAGATTCGGAGTCCAAAAAATAAGACTTCCACTCGTCGTATCGAAAAACGGTTTGAACTGGTAATAATATAGCCACTCTACTTTACGAATATGAGAAAAAATTGATATGTCAAAATTTGATCGTAGGGGCACTTTAAGCTCTCTATTAATACAAGGATGACCGCAGACCACAGTGGCAGTGATTCTGTGAACTATTAAGAGTGGATGGGCATTACTTTAGCTCCTTTTACTTTCCATTTGCCATTACACCTTACCTTTTTACTCCTAGACAGCCTGACTTTTGTTACAGTACCAAACTGCTCAAAAAAACCTCGCATCTCCTTTTCATAAAATCCATGAGGAATATGACCAAGATATATTACACCAGGCGTCAGTTCTTCATCGCCTTCCTAGCAGTCAAAGATAAAGAGCAAACCTATCGTGAAACACTCAATTGAAAGTCTTGTAAAACCAACACTGTGCAAATCTAACCTACCAGACTTGACAAATAAACCTACCTTAGATTTTAATCTCTTCATTCTGTCTTCAAATTCTTTCTGTTTTTCTGAGTCAAGAGCTAAAGTCTCGTTTGATTTGCTCTTCTGTTTTACTTTCTTGTCATCCGCCATCTTGAATTTGACACACGTGAATTGCGAGAGCGCTTGCGCTGATATCAAAACGCGCCCGCGATTTTGGTCTTTTACCATGGCAACAGTCAGTTTTCAGAAAAACAAAATGGCGAAGTTTGTGATTGCTGGATATGCGGACTGTCCTTTCTACGGTAAAGCTGAGCTTCTAGCGGATGAGCTCATGTTAAATCTTCCTGATTTTAAAGTTCATAAGATAGTAAAGCGTCCTGAGGAGTGGGAAGAATGGTTGAAGAAAACTTGCAAAGAAAAGGGCTGGGATCATCGGGGTTCTCCCTTAATTTGGCGAGAGCTTGTGGATCGTGGAGGAGCCGGTACATTGCTTGGAGGATGTGATGAGTTTCTTGAATTAGCCGAGGGATATTATGGCATCACATCACATAAGATGAGCGCCATACTCGTAAATATTGCCAAGGAAAACTTAGCGACGAAGACAGAGATTGATAAAGAAGACGAAGAGAAAAGCAAACAGATCAATCCACTTCGTGTTTGTGTGTCAGGGGCTTCTACCTCTCTTGCCTATGGAGTTCTTTCTTACATGGCGCAAGGGGAAATTTTTGGGTTTGATCAAGAGGTTTTTATTAACCTACTGGGTGATCCCGAAGCTCAAGATCTCTTACAAGGGGTGGCATTCGAGATACAAGACTGCGCCTGGCCACTACTAAGGGGAATTGAGTTTACATCTAGCCATGAAGTTGCCTTTAAAGATGTCAGCATTGTGATATTACTCGATGGAACTCCCTTTGATGAAGGTTCTGACAAAAAGGAATATATCTTATCTAATGCTAAAGTCTTCAAACAGCACGCACAAGCGTTGGAGGCCCATGCCAAAAAAGATGTGAAGGTCCTTATTGCTGGGGGCCCCATAAACATCACAACATTTGTCATGAGTAAATTTGCACCTTCTATCCCAAAGGAGAATTTCTGTGCCTTGTCACGCATTGAAGAAAATAGAGCTAAAGGACTCTTGGCAAGGAGACTGAATGTCAATACAGCAGGCATTAAGGATGTGATTGTGTGGGGTAATATAGGTTTTAGTCAGTTTGCTGATACCACTCATGCTAGGGTTGATGGGTATGATGGGGCTATCTGGGGACCACACATTCCTGGATTTACCAGATCTGTTTCAGAAATGGTCCATGATGATAAATGGATGGCAGGAGAATTCCTGGACACACTGAAGAAAACAAGAGAAGGTAACTTAGCCTTGACTGGCGCAGCAGCAATCAAGACCCAGGTGCAGGACTGGTGGCATGGGACGTCATCAGAGATATGGTCTCTTGGAGTCTTATCACAAGGGTGGTATGATGTCCCAGAAGGCATTGTATTC
Organism: Actinernus sp. WN-2022; assembly: GCA_030867875.1. Taxonomy (NCBI): domain Eukaryota; kingdom Metazoa; phylum Cnidaria; class Anthozoa; order Actiniaria; family Actinernidae; genus Actinernus; species Actinernus sp. WN-2022. The sequence continues at coordinate 186,431,757 of JAOWCC010000577.1, forward strand.
TCATTCCCTGTTAAATTTGGTGAAGGTTCATGGAAAGTTGTTGAAGGACTGAGTATCAGTGATTCTTTGAAGGCAATAATCCAGACCATGGCTTGGGAAATCAAAACTGAGTGTGATGAAGCACTGGCAGGCCTTTCAGATTAGCTGTGACAAGGAAATTACTGATTAATATTCTAGCCAAACTTTATTAATGAGATTGCTAAATGTAGATTGAAACGTACATGTAAACAAGATAGTTTATTGGTATCATGCATTATTTTGAGATAATGAAAACAATAATTTAATGTACCTAGCAGTACATTATTTAGCTAAATATTGCATTAATTTGCACATTAATTATTTAAAAAATAGAACAATTAATTGCAACTTAGTTGAGCATCAATTAAGCTGTAATAATTAAATGGCTGAGTAAACCCAGTGTCACTGAAACAGTGCATTGTTTATACAAATTTACAGTGTGCATCATAATTACACAACTGGTTAAATTAACTTCAAATAAATTGCTTTATGCATGGGAAGCAGACTTGAGCATCATCTATTAATCAGTCTACTGAGCACATTTGGGTTGTATTTAACCTGACCCTTCCCCTGACAGTCCAAGTTTTAGTCTGTAAGGGGCTGGTCGTTTATTATATGTGAGAGGGGGGGGGAGGATTGCTGGGGGGGTCATTTTTGAAATTCACTTATTTTTTTGGGGTCTTTTGAAGATATTGAAGTTATACTGGGCGGGGGGATACTAAAAATTATGTGACCGATGACGTCATCACCACTAAGTGAATCGTGGGAAAATAATACCATACCTGTCAAAGTTTGAACTGTCTGGCATTAGAAATGAGGGAGATATTGCCATGTACTTAAAATCACATAATCGATGAAATTACGTCATCGCCACTAAGTGCTTTGTGGAAACCCACTACCATGTCTGTTCAAGTTCGAACTGTCTGGCATTAGAAATGAGGGAGATATGAACATGTATTTAAAATCACGTGACCGATGACGTCATCACCAGTTAATAATCGAGAGGGACCCACTACCATGTCTGTCCAGGTACAGGCAGCCCAAGCTCAGGTTACGAAAATATAAGGGTTTGTATGGGAGCGTAGCGAGCTCAAGTTACAAAAATATAAGGGTTTGTATGGGAGCGTAGCGAACTCCGTTTACTTGCCAGAAATACTGTAAAATATTTGAATAAAATGACTTACCTTGACACCAACGCGTCATCTCTCTTAGATTGACTATTATCATCAATAGAGATTTTGCACCACCATGTGATGGCAGCCATGTTGGTGGCCAGAACATTGAGATTTGTTCAATCATGTGAAAAATTAAATCTCAAAGGAATAACATTCTATTGTTCTGGCCACCAACATGGCTGCCATCACTTGGTGGTGCAAAACCTCTATTGTCAAAATCGCTAGAATTGATTATAATCATCATTCTAAGACAAACCCTAACCCGAACTACAAACCAAACCCTAACCATCGGACGAGTTTGCGGGTAAACGACGGGTTCTCACTCACCTAGAGCGAGGGTTCACAGGTAAACAAGAAAGGAAGGTAAACGAGAGAATTTTTTTTTTTGAGCGCTCCTACTCGGGCTCGAACTCGTAGCCGTTTGCGTGTAGTGCTTGGTAATACAGACGTCATGACCACTGGTGGAGACTGTAAAAGTGCGGAAAACATGTATAGTAATAGAAAATGTACAGGGGCGGATCCAGGATTTTGTGAAAGGGGGGTTTGCAAAAGGATTTTTTTTTTAATCTCGAGATTTAAAAAATGAATTTACAGTGATTAACAGGAATCAAGTGGGTGTTGCAACCCCCGAAACCCCTCCCCTGGATCCGCTAGTGATGTGCTTCAGACAATGTATTTTTTTCAAATAATGGAACAACAGATTTAAGCTTATATATATTCAATTTTTCAATGCCTCCTCCCAAATGAAAATTCTGAAGCACATGCCGGGGCCATAGGGGCGGGTATTGTAACGGTCAACTGTCACCGATTGGCGGGGAAAAGATCAAAATGTAACACTGTATAAATGTTACATTCGCCGCTATGTCCCGGGGGTCGGGGGCCCGGAGTTTCAATTGACTAGTGCATTATATTTTCGTAACTTGAGCTCGCTACGCTCCCATACAAACCCTTATATTTTCGTAACTTGAGCTTGGGCTGCCTGTGGTCCAGGTTTGAAGTGTCTGGCATTAGAAGGGCACCGTCAATACATCTTCTCCAGCATGACCAAACCTTGGACGACCTTGGACGGTCATTCGGAAAGTCAACGGCGGTTCGTCGAGTCACAGAAAAAAATGACGAATAAATTTTCTCGTATCCAGTCCTAAACCCAATAACTCGTTCTGTACATGCGTGCATCCACGAATTACAATTGTGTGTGGAATAAACGACCTTTATATCACACTTGACACGGTTTTCTTTGTTCTTCATGGGGGTGAAACTCTGGTATAAACCCGTTGAACAATAGACTAATTAAATCATAAATCTGAGGTTTATAACTGTGACAGGGAGGTTTAAACCTCCTTTCTATTTGAGAAAACCTCGCCAAATGTGATATAAGTCAGTTTCATACCTCGAACCTTCGGTTCTAATCCCTAAACCTCCCTCGGGGCCTACGGCCCTCGGGATGTTTAGGGCTTACAACCTCGGTTCTCGGTATGAAACTCTTACATTCATAGCTTGAACACGTCTAGAACCTTGGCTTGATAACGGCTAATTGTGTTGACGCATGCGCATGCAACGCCCAGTAGGGTTTATCTAGTCCTCCCTGTATCTATCATTTATATTAAACTGTATGAATGTATAAAAATAATAAAGATACAGAAAGAAAGAAAACAAAAACTAAGTAGTTCTGGAATCTTCCAATCTGAACAAGGATTGTGTGTCAAAGTTATTATTTAGTGTAGCCATGGATCATAATGTTGAAGCTAAATCAAATTGATTTTATGTCCTTCCCTATGTTGAGCTCGATTTGCGGGACAGAAAACACAAAACTACTGAGTTGGATTAACCTGACTATGTGCAAATTTTGAGCACATAGCCGCTTTAATAGCTCATTAATATTTAATGAAATAATTACTGTTGGCGCTCACGAGGGACGTAGTGCCGAGCGAGCTCCGAAGGGGATAGACTCCCTTCGCTTCAGGGCTTGCTTGGCACTACGAGTCATTAATTATTGTCGGCGACTTAAACCTCGTGAGTGAAACAAAACAGGCAAGTCTGCCGTGCTCCCTTGATTAATCTAAGAATATTTAATGGCAGAGGAATGGGCCTTTTGCAGCTGGCATTCACGTGATTGTACAGGATTGTACTGGTGGCAAAAAATATCTGACTTCATTTATTTAGAGGCCTTGTACGAGATCGGTATTGTTGTTAGCAAAACCTGTTTGTAAATGCTAATTTTCACCTTCAATCGATTGTCGATCTTTCTAAAACATCGTTTTTAAAAATGGCTTGCTACCCAGCATCCATGGCAACGTCTTAATTATATCAGCACGTGACTGTAATAGCTGCACAAGGCCTGGTAACATGGGAAGACCTGTTTTCGGTAGCAGTGTGGTAGATTATATAATTGGATTTCTTACAAGTATTGTCACCTATCCTATGCCATAAAAGTCCGAAGAACTAGTCTAAAGGAAAAAGTAACCAACAATATTACAAGTGAAGGGCAACAAGATATTACTTTCGGCATGACAAAGCAAAAACTAGACTGAAAGAAATACTGGAAGCGACCTTAGACAATAGCAACATAAACACAATGACAGAAACATTTATCGAGCCCGTGGCTTTGAACAGATATAAGTCAGTCACGCCCCAATTCCATTGTTCTCATACAACCACAGTTTTTACCCGCGTAATTGCTTCTTTGAAATGTATATTTCAAAACAATACATTGATTTCTAGTTGTCTCCGTTTCTTTGAAGCTTTTGACTACGATTGGTAATTGTTTTGCCATTTCGATTCTTTTGTGGCCTTCTCTTCTACAAACAGTATTCGTTTATATTGGTTCAGTGGGGTATTTTCTGGCTTTCATTTGATGGTTTGAATATTATTAGACAAAATTGTTTACAACTGGATGCCCGAAACTGCTTAAAATGTTTTACCATAAGATAAGATAACATAGACCGGTTCGCGGTTAATTCAGACATTTTGAAAGGTGTGCAAACATGGCGCGAAATCAGTGTTTGTATGGGAATCCGTGCCAGATAATTTCCGTAAAATAGAATTTCTGAAACATTCACTGTCTGGAAATTTAAGATACCAAGTAAAATATTAACTGATTGAAATTTGAGGGAAGCGTGCAATCCGGCGTGTTTTCAGTTTCCATACATTTGTCTGTAAATTTTCCCGTGGATTTTGACTCGTTGTCTCTGAATATCAATCCATCCCATTCTGCTATAACTTGCTTTAAGTCTATCTCTAAAGCTCGAATGTGGAGAATCACCAATCTCCCGGCCTTTGATTCCAATTCTGCTTTCGGGATTTCGGGGTACTGCTGATCGTTGTTTTTAAGGACTATATATAGATTCGATATTCGAGATCTTGGAGCTTGAACTACAGGTTCAGCAACAAATGTTACGATTTCCACTTTCATCAATCGGATCATTGGCAGAGCAATCAGAATTCAAAACGGCTCCCGCCTCTTCTACGTCGGTGTTTGTCAATGAACTGTCCCCATCATGCTTTGTATTACCGGAAAACTCGAATCAGGAAATGATAAAAAAAATACGCACCATACTTACCGTAACGCTTTCAGAGCAGTATAATGCGTACTGATAGGTTAAAAGAATAACGTGGAAGCAGTTTAAAGTCAGTTTTTTTTTTAACTCGGCCGGTTGAATCAGGAACTGTTCCCCTCAAGGTCTCGAATCAGGAAATGATTAAAAATGCACAAGATATTCATATATGATTCTTGAATTCCCTAAAACTCGGTCCAGACATAAAGGACAACCACATCAAGATACACGGTAAGATTGATGGATTTTTATTAAATATTTCTGTCGAAAATGTCCCATTAACTAATTAAGCACGTCATAGTACGCACTCGGTTCTCTTCGTGTCTAAGAACTGGAATAAAGGTATGATGAAGTACGCCTCCTTTCGTTACTGCTAGCATATTCATAAAACTGGTGCCGAAACCCGGCCTTCGGACAAAATGTCCAAGGACGAAGTTACAAAGTCAAATCGATCAGAGGGGCGTACAAACTCACTGCACACGGGACATCACAAAAGCAGAAAGACTGATAGCACAACAATCTCCAGAAGAAAGAGAACTAACAGCACTGCTGGAGCGACTTTCGAGACGCATAGGAGAAAACCGCTTGAGTGGCTAACATTTTGGGACAGCTTTGGCACCAACTTGAGCGATATCGAAAAGATGAATTATTTAAATGGCATGTTGGGTGGAGAAGCAGCGCGCGCAATCTCAGGATTGCCGTTGACAACGGAGAACTACAACAAAGCAATCGAACTTCTGAAAGAACGTTTTGGACGAACTCAGATCTTAATTAATGCCTACATGGAATCATTGTCCAAACTTAATGCGCCACCTTCGGAAACAAAAAGACTTAGAGAATTTTACGATAGCTGTGAAGGCAACATTCGGGGCTTAGAAACGTTAGACGTAAAAACAGATTCCTATGGTAGCTTATTAATACCGATACCGGCTAACTCTCTATAAATCTCTTGTCCTTCCTTTACTTGACTATGCCGATATCGTCTGGGGAGATAAGAATAATACCGTCCTCATGGATCACCTTCAAGTTCTTCAGAATAATGCTGCTCGACTAATGCTCGACTTTCCCTCAAGCTCTTCTGCATCTCAAGTACTCGAACTATTAAACTGGAAACCACTATACCTTCGACGGCGCTATCATCGCTGTATTACTATCTTCAAATGCTTAAATAGCATGGTGGACTTCAACTTTAAATTAAAGAAGAATCACGACTTTCATACATATAATACACGCCGTCAGCACAATCTACATTTGCCATTCGCACGTAGGAATTGGGGACAACAGAAGTTTACCTACCATGCACTATTAGACTGGAACTCTTTAGACTCTGAAGTTATACAATCAACTACATTATCAATTTTTAAATCTTACTGGCACATAACTTAATTTCATAATAATCCTTGTTCTATTTCTATTTTATTTCAACCATTTATCTTTTCTGTTTTCCATATATTAGTGAAATATATATTTTTAATACAGGACCTCCCTGAAAATCACAAATTGTGAGTGGAGCTTTCCTGTCAAAATATTATTATTATTATTATTATTATTATTATTATACTCCTAAAGAAATTATCCGAAGAAATATGTTGTCTGATATGATATTTAGAGCAGACATCTCTCTCGATGAACTAAGGAAAGCCCTGCGACAAGAAATAGAAACCAGAGAGAAAGGTCACTTAATATATTCAGTAGAGTTGCCATCATTATTAGAGGAAATATTGTTTCCAACTGCTGGCGCCTTGCTAAGGCTCGTGATATAAATGCTCAATAACATAAATACAATATAAATATAAATTTAACGGCTCTTTAACGTAATCAATAAAACATTCGTAGAAGAGAAAAAGATTCATTGACATATGAGAATATAAATGTAAAGGGATGTGTCAAAGTTAGTATTCCCGTGTTACCGTCCAACGATCATGAGTTCTCTGACAGGCGCCTTTTCTCTGAATCTACTATAGACATCAATAGTGAAGAGAGTGCTGGCGCTGTTGAAGATGGACGTCAGGTCACTCATGAAAGCTGCCATCATCACCGCCATCATCAGCCCACGAAGACCTGAAATACAGCAGTTGATGTTATTGTTGCATTTTACATATATACTAATGATGGGGAGGGAAAGTATAATTCACACCTCATTTGATCAATCACTAACCTGTAGGCATGAGTTTGAGTACGAGTTCAGGATAGGCGATGTTGGAACAGCCCACTTCACTGCCACACACTGCCATACACGCTTCAGGGGTGCTGCACGCCACACGATCTGAGATGTCAAGGAAGCGTTATCAGAAGTATCAATATTTTTTTAATCATCCAAGGGAAATTAATATATTCTGTTGGTCATCTGGGTCCAGTTTTTCGAAGCAAGGGTAAGCGCTACCCCAGGGTTACATCACTAACCCGAGGGTACTGTTACGATCCAGTGCCCTCCAGTATGCTTGTGTAAAAGATTTTTTTTTAAATTCCATTTAGCTTTAGTTTATAGCCATTGTTCAATTAGTCGTACCGTAGGGAATTTGTAAGATTTTAACAACAAGTTACGTAAAACCATTCCAGCATTGATTACATAACTGTTTTTGTTTCAACAATAGTCTTTTAGTAAACTTAAAAAGGAATGTTTAGAACCATATATATACGCTCTTCGAATAGAAGCTTTGCGTCAGTCGAAGTTTGTGTTTGAAGGTTTGGGAGAACGAAGAGGAAAGAAGGAGAAGACGGATAACGGAGCACGTTCACAGCTGAAATTCGTCAGTTGGGACTCATAGAAAAATCAAGGCAAAACCCGCTTGCTAAACTGAGGAGTCTAGTGCGACACGAGTGGAAACAGAAGAATACGTAAAAGTTTGGGGAACGAAGGAAACCGATAAAACGAGTGGAAACACAAGAATACGTAAATGTTTGGGGAACGAAGGAATCCGATAAAACAAGAGTGGAAACACAAGAATACATAAAAGTTTCGGGGAACGAAGGAAAGTTGTGGAGTTCAAGGTAAAAGTTTGGTATTGGAATTGTTTAGGACGCACGAGAAACGGATAAGAAAAGAAAGAAACACTAAGTATGTAAGGACAACAACAACAAAGGAGAAAAGAAAATCATTACTGTACACAAAACAAAAACTTTGGCAAACAACACACACACTGGTTAGAAATAATTTCGGTAGATTTACTTAAGATTTAATTTATTTTAGAATTCATTTCGTATTAATTATTATATCACGTCACTTATATTTATCCTAGTTATTAGTTAATGTTATATATTTGGGACTAGCAGTAAGCTAATCGCAGTATTAAGTCATATTAAACATTCTTTTGATTAAATTGTGTGTGGTTCACTGGAAGGGATACACGGAGGGAGGGTTTTCTTTGCTCGGTGGACACAGGGAGCCCAAAACGTGGCGCGGAACGTCACAGAATTTTGGTGTCAGAAGTGGGATTTCCCTTGGTTGTCCAAACGTGTATCTCAGAAGTAACCAAACGCAGTTTAATTTATAACTTGCTATAGCTACTAAAGACCAAGACTATGACGCATGGGAATTAGAAGTCTTAAGAAGTGAAGCCACAAAAAGAGCGATACCTTTTAGTACTAAGGACGGTGCAAAAACGTTAGCAAGTAAGCTTAGATCGTACGATAGGGCGACCGGTAGTGTGGACGAAACCGAAGATCACGCTACAAAAATAAGTCCGACAGTTTCTCTAAGTTTTGAGCAACAAATACAACTGTTAGAATTACAAAGACAGATTAAACGGGAGGAACGTGAGGCAGAAGAAAGGACAGAAAGGTTGAGGTTAGAGGCCGAAAAAGAAAGACGCGAAGCACAATGGCAGTATGAAAGACAACGGGCTAAGGAGGAGGAAGAGCGGTCTATCAGAGAAGAACAGAGACTAAGAGAAGCTAGAGAAGCGGAACGAAGGTTGGCAGAGACAACGGAGATTGCTAGTAATGCAGCTAGACAAAATAGTAAATCAGGAAGACAGAAGTTCATGAAAATCCGAGAGATGAGGGAGAGTGAAGATATTGATGATTATTTCAGAATATTTGAAATGACTGCCAAGGCTCAGTCTCTACCAGAAGATGAATGGGTAGGTAATTTGGTTCCAAAACTTACAGAGAAGGCAAAGTCGATTTATCTAGAGATTCCTGACTCTATCTGTCAAGATTATAAAGAAGCTAAGTCGGCTATTATCAAAGCATATCAACTGACAGTCGATCATTATAGATATAGGTTTCGCACTGCACAGAAAGAACCAGACGAAGACTTTGTACAGTGGGGAAACAGAACAAGGCGTTATCTTAACCGTTGGATGGCTGTGGTAGAAGCAACAGGTGATCCTGAAAAGATCCTAGAGCAGGTAATGATTGAAAGACTTCTTGATGCGGTAAGTCCGGAACTTAGGGCTTGGTTAAAGGAACAAAAACCTAAGACTGCCGAGGAATTGGGAAATTTAGCAAACTTACATGTACAGGCGAGAAAGGGCCCTCTCATTGCAGGCAAGTATGTATCTTATTACAAGCCACAGAAATTTAGAGATAGGACAGGACCGGAAAGTAACCCCACTCCATCGACCGTTGAGAGAAAACCGGAATGGAAGCTGCAACAGGAATTATCAAAGTCTGTCCCTCCTGCTTCAGGTAAGCCTATGAAGACTCCGTTCACTTGTTACTCTTGCGGTAAAGAAGGTCATATAGCCAGAAATTGCAGTAAGGGTCGAGGCAAGCCAATTTCGCAGGGATATTTATTATGTATGACTCCCCTAGCAATAGAACAATCCGAATTCCCAGGATGCAATGTCAAAGGTAAGATTGGTGGAAAAGACGCAGAAATGGTTGTCGATTCTGGCTGCACAAGGACTTTAGTTAATAGAAAATTTATTCTTGAGGACTCATTTACAGGTGAAAGGATAACGGTGCTGACAGCTGCAGGGGAGCGCCTCACGATTCCCCTGGCATGGGTAAGATTTGAGACTCAGCAAGGTAAGTACTCTGAACTTGTGGGAGTGATGGAAACGTTGCCAGTGGATTGTCTACTCGGACGGTCGTCTTTTGGAAAGACACTGTCAAAGCAGAATGTCCTTGATCAGTGGGAAAAGAATTTAACCCTTGACGATGACGAAAACAGTAAAGCCTTTGTTGTGACCCGCAGACAGAAATTACTAGAGGAAGCTCAGCAAAGAGCTGATAGGCTGATGGACAGAGAGAATATAGTAGCGGCTAAGAGCTTATCGAAGAAGGAGACGAAACCAGAGGGTCTTGGGGAAGAACATCTACGGTCCCTCTTTGACGACAAAAATGAGTCAAAGGAAGCTAGTGATAAAGTGTCTGTAAGTAACGACAAAGACAAGACAGGTAAGAATAATGTTACCACTAACATATTGGACCGAAACAGGAATCAGTTGATTGCAGACCAGGAATCTGATGTGACATTAGTAAAGGCACGTAAAGACGCGGCAGACAAAGTACCGAACGATCATGACGGTTACTTTTATGATAAAGGGTTGCTCATGCATCGTAAGCTCATGCGCAAAGATTCAGAATTCATTGATCGTGTTGTAGTTCCAGAATCATATAGAAATGAAGTACTGCGTATTGGACACACTATTCCTTTATCAGGTCACATGGGAAACACGAAGACACAAGATCGCATTGCAGCACATTTCTTCTGGCCGGGACTTCAGTTCGATGTCCGTAAGTATTGTGCAACATGCCCTCAATGTCAAATGGTTGCAAGAAAAATGAAGTCCAACAGAGCACCACTTAAACAAACTGAAATTGTTACTGAACCCTTCAAGAAAATCGCGATTGATATTGTCGGTGAGTTACCACGTACTGCCAGTGGACATAGATATATCCTAACGATCGTAGACTATGCTACTCGATATCCCGAGGCCATACCTCTCAGAACGATTAATTCTAAGGCTATAGCTGATGCATTAGTTCAATATTTCTGCAGATTTGGCATTCCAGAAGAATTAGTGTCGGACCAAGGATCCAATTTTGTAGGTAAGCTCATGGCACAATTGTATGAACAGCTTGGGATTTCCAAGATCAAGACATCAGTTTATCATCCTGAGGCCAATGGTTTGGTCGAGAGGTTTAACGGGACATTAAAGGCCATGCTCAGGAAGTTTGTAAGTGACTGTGTACAGGATTGGGATAAGTATCTCCCATACTTACTGTTTGCCTATAGAGAAGTCCCTTGTGAGTCCACAGGTTACTCTCCCTTTGAGTTGCTATATGGGAGAATGGTGAGAGGACCTCTCTCAGTAATTAAAGAGACTTGGGTAGAACACAAACCCTCTGACGAAAACATGGTAAGTCATGTCCTAGAGATACGTAAACGACTTGCGTCAATGCATCAAGTTGTTGCTGAGAACATGAGAAAGGCACAATGTAAACAGAAACGTCTATATGATATTTACAGCTCCAAACGTCGGTTAGAGGTAGGTGACAAAGCCTTAGTATTGTTATCATCCCCTGGAAGTAAGTTGGAAATGAAATGGCAAGGACCATATGTAGTGACTAAGGCACATGAGGATGGGCTTAACTATGAGCTCGACACAGGTAAGGCACACAAACAACACCGTACTTACCATATCAATTTATTGAATAAATGGCAGAGCAGAGATGAACTGGTTGCCATGGTGATGCCTGAGTCACCAGATATGACACTACCGCATGAAGCCAACGTGCCCCTAGTTACCAATGAAGAGACTTGGAGAGACGTTGAGATCTCAGATGAACTCGATGATGACCAGAAACAGCAAGTTCGTTGCCTACTAGAGGAATATTCAGATGTGCTTTCTGGAAATCCTAACCTGACGAACCTCACCACCCACGAAATTGATACTGGAGATTCCCTACCCATTCGTAGTCCACCATACAAAGTACCACAGAAACTGGAGGAGGAGGTAAGTAAGGAAATAGATAAAATGTTAGAAATGGGGATAATCCGTCCCTCATCGAGCCCTTGGGCCTCTCCTGTGGTTATCGTCCCAAAACCAGACGGAACGATCCGATTTTGTGTTGACTACAGAAAATTAAACAAGATGACAAAGATGGACGCATATCCCATACCATCCATGGATCGCATGATTAACAAAATCGCAGCTGCCAAGTATATCACCACGATCGATCTCACCAAAGGGTACTGGCAGATACCACTGGAAGAATCTACCATTGAGAAATCTGCATTCATCACTTCAAGAGGTTTGTTTGAGTTCCTAGTGATGCCGTTTGGGATGAAGACAGCCCCAGCAACCTTTCAGAGGATGATGACCGATACTGTTCTCAAAGGTCTGGACTTTGCAGACGCCTACATCGACGATGTAGAGATTGACACGCCCTCGTCATTCGAACAACATCTGTCCGAGATTCGCGAGGTTCTCCAACGACTGAGAGATTGCAAACTCAATGCACGCCCCACTAAGTGTAAGATTGCCATGGCCTCCGTAGATTTTGTAGGTCACAGAGTAGGTAGGGACAGAATTGGACCACGTGCTGCTCTAGTGGAGTCTATTCAAAGATTTCCCAGGCCCGAGACGAAGAAGCAGGTAAGGTCTTTCCAAGGTTTAGTTGGATATTAAAGGAAATTCATACCAAACTTTTCAGACAGGGCTGCCGCACTAACAGACCTAACGAAAGGTAAGAGTCCTACCAAGATAAGTTGGTTAGAGGAACATGAAATTGCTTTCCAGGACTTAAAACAGTCACTACAGAATCCACCGGTGTTGAGACCCCCTCATTGGGAAGAACAATTCATCGTACAGGTTGATGCATGCAATAGAGGACTAGGAGCAATCCTCAGCCAGAAAGACCAGAATGGGGACGAGCACCCGATAGCTTTCGCTAGTAGAAAACTACAACCTAGAGAACAGAAGTTATCCACGACTGAAAAGGAGTGCTTAGGTATCGTCTGGGCGGTAGAATTATTCAGGTATTACTTGTACGGTAGAACATTTAAGTTACAGACTGATCATAACCCCTTAGTATGGTTAAATCAGGTGAGAGAGAAAAATAGAAAACTCCTCCGCTGGAGCATCACTCTACAGGAGTACGACATGCTTGTAGAACACAAGAATGGTAAGAAGAATTGCAATGCAGACGCCCTCAGCCGGATATAGATACGTCCTATATTAGGTACCAGCACATCGTTCACTATTTGTTTTTGTCAAATAGACTTAAAGGGGGGAGGTGTTACGATCCAGTGCCCTCCAGTATGCTTGTGTAAAAGATTTTTTTTTAAATTCCATTTAGCTTTAGTTTATAGCCATTGTTCAATTAGTCGTACCGTAGGGAATTTGTAAGATTTTAACAACAAGTTACGTAAAACCATTCCAGCATTGATTACATAACTGTTTTTGTTTCAACAATAGTCTTTTAGTAAACTTAAAAAGGAATGTTTAGAACCATATATATACGCTCTTCGAATAGAAGCTTTGCGTCAGTCGAAGTTTGTGTTTGAAGGTTTGGGAGAACGAAGAGGAAAGAAGGAGAAGACGGATAACGGAGCACGTTCACAGCTGAAATTCGTCAGTTGGGACTCCTAGAAAAATCAAGGCAAAACCCGCTTGCTAAACTGAGGAGTCTAGTGCGACACGAGTGGAAACAGAAGAATACGTAAAAGTTTGGGGAACGAAGGAAACCGATAAAACGAGTGGAAACACAAGAATACATAAAAGTTTCGGGGAACGAAGGAAAGTTGTGGAGTTCAAGGTAAAAGTTTGGTATTGGAATTGTTTAGGACGCACGAGAAACGGATAAGAAAAGAAAGAAACACTAAGTATGTAAGGACAACAACAACAAAGGAGAAAAGAAAATCATTACTGTACACAAAACAAAAACTTTGGCAAACAACACACACACTGGTTAGAAATAATTTCGGTAGATTTACTTAAGATTTAATTTATTTTAGAATTCATTTCGTATTAATTATTATATCACGTCACTTATATTTATCCTAGTTATTAGTTAATGTTATATATTTGGGACTAGCAGTAAGCTAATCGCAGTATTAAGTCATATTAAACATTCTTTTGATTAAATTGTGTGTGGTTCACTGGAAGGGATACACGGAGGGAGGGTTTTCTTTGCTCGGTGGACACAGGGAGCCCAAAACGTGGCGCGGAACGTCACAGGTACCCTACACAGATTACAATCACAAATGTCGCGCTATACTAGGGTTAAATCACTAACCCGAGGGTAAACTGTACAGATTACAACTGATCACAAATGTCGCGCTATACTAGGGTTACATCACTAACCCGAGGGTAAACTGTACAGATTACAATCACAAATGTCGCGCTATACTAGGGTTAAATCACTAACCCGAGGGTACCCTACACAGATTACAATCACAAATGTCGCGCTATACTAGGGTTACATCACTAACCCGAGGGTAAACTGTACAGATTACAATCACAAATGTCGCGCTATACTAGGGTTACATCACTAACCCGAGGGTAAACTGTACAGATTACAATCACAAATGTCGCGCTATACTAGGGTTACATCACTAACCCGAGGGTAAACTGTACAGATTACAATCACAAATGTCGCGCTATACTAGGGTTAAATCACTAACCCGAGGGTAAACTGTACAGATTACAACTGATCACAAATGTCGCGCTATACTAGGGATAAACTTAACCTCGCTTCGAACAACCGGGCCCAGAAGTTTATTTGTCTTTCAAGTCATAGGTTATTGATGTCGGATTGGTATATCTCTTGTGAACTAGAGGATTACCTGGTGATAGGACACGGCTTATCATCCCTGGCATGACAAGAGCAAACAGAGGTAGGATCTTAATATAACCAGCAAGAATGCACCCTCCCTGGGCGTGGGACAAACTCTTAGCTGCCAGAGCTCGCTGAACGATAACCTGCAAAAAAAAAAACAGTTTAAACGGTCAAGTAACCTTACCAAATATGGAGTACGAAGTCTTAACTGAATAAATAAACTATTTAAACAAGGACCCACCCTATAAAAGGGTCTCAACCAGGTTGAAGACACCTTCAGTTGTCAATCAGTCTTTGTCAAGTGAACATCTCTGTTCATATGATAACAACGAACAAGGACCCACACTATCAAAGGGCCTCAACCAGGTTAAAGACACCTTCAGTTGTTAATCAGCCTTTGTCAAGTGAACATCTCTGTTCATATGATAACAATGAGGTATGTTAAACAAGGACCCGCACTATTAAAGGGCCTCAACAAGGTTGAAGGCACCTTCAGTTGTCAATCAGCCTTTGTCAAGTGAACACTCTGCGAACATCTCTGACATTTGATATCACGCGAAAGTCAAATTGAAAACTTGAATATCTAAAAATACACTAAGGAGTTTGTAAATGGTTCTAAAACGCAATTGATCGACAGGCATAACTGAGCAACTAGCCTCGTGCTGTTTATCGGCTTATTGTAATTTTGCTTTCAGCAATTTAGTCAATCCATCTAACAGGAGGGGACTGATTAATTGCTTACTTGCTTGACTGTTCTGAATTTGAAATTCAAATTTCGAATCGCAAAGTGAGAGAAGAGGAAGGATCGTTTCCCTTTATATTGTGGGTTCTTCATCATGACTTTCATATAGTGCTTTATTGTTTAAAGACATAAAGAACACAGACATGGAACTGAAATGAATTGTATTGCTTCTATGAAATAAGGAGCCATGCAGACAAATACCAGGAACTATCTTACGCACGCACGACCAGGAAATGTCGTGAGAAATCGACCTGTGCGCAGTGTGCACAGCGCGAGAATTCCCCCAAATCAGAAATGACAGAAGCGAAGGTGTGGCTATGATTTGAACATATTTCCATACAATATTCCTCGAAAAGGATAAAACAGAAGTCAAGACAAGGAATTCTTCTAGTTCTTGATGTGCCCTGTTACTGTCATTAGCTATCCAAGGTGATTGAGCCAGATGTCAGCTCAGCCACCTCAAAAGTGTCATTGGCTATCCAAGGTGACCGAGCCAGATATCAGCTCTGCCACCTCAAAATTGTAAATTGTAAACTTTTCAATCCCACTTTTCTCTTCACAACAAACCCCATCTCCCTGGCTGCCCTGGCTGCCTCTATCTCGAATTTTCATGTAGATTATTTTGGCGCAAATTATAACGCGGTATCGGGATCAAAATTCGGTTTTTAAACAGGATTAGCATACAGCGATTAGCTTAGCTGCATTATGCTCGGAAAATAGGTAATAATGCTTTTCGGCGTCACCCGTGTAAACAGACTAATTATATTATGCTCGACTGCAGGTATTATGCTCGTGATTATGCTCGGAGAAAGACATGGTTGCCCCCCCCCCCCCCCCCCCCCACCCCCCACCACCCACCTTCCCAATCCATCAATCCGGAAAAAAATAGCAGCTGAATTCATTAAATGTAATACACCAATGCAGTGTTGACTGCATTGAATTCCGCACAAATTACATCTGTTACTTCTGTCTTTAGATGAATCTTGATAGACGTTTCAATTCCCTTAATTGAGTAGATGCAAAAGTCACTAAACTATACGCAAAATAGCACCATTATGCTAGCATAAGTGTTCCCGATTCCCAAACTATAGTATGATGCTCGAAATTATGCCGGCATAATATAGCTAAGCTTACACAGCGAATGGCCCGCAGTACAACGTAACAGGGATAACTACCACAAGCTGATAGATCGGCTGCGTATGACAGTTTATTTCAACTTTTCATCTGGATTCTACTTTGTATATAGTTCGCGAAATTTCATAGAATTATTGTAGTAGGTCTGTCAGATTTTTACCTCACTGAGAGAATTATGTACTGTGCGAATAGTGTTTCCAACGCTTCGATTGAAATCCACACGAATACGTATGGTTATTATATATCATTATATAATGTAGTCAACTGTTTAAATAAACAAGTGTTTTTAACGTATGATATCTTAGACTCTTCATGGTCGATTCCCGTAAACAATTTCAAATTTCTCCCTGGTTAGAAATCTCTTGACAGTCTCTTGGACTTAATGGAAATAGAAGTGCGAGTTTCTATCATTCGACATTGAGTCGATATGAAATCAAATACAATGTACATGTTGAGTTCACTTTACTAAGCTATGGTTACTGTACTAGTTATTATGATTATTATTGATATTGTAAAGTGCTGCTGTGGTTAGTGTTATAAAATGATATGCCCAAAAGATGGTTCAAACTAACAGCATGACATCACTCTACCTGGTCTGCACACCAGTACCAAATAGATGCCACAGTCTGTCCGAGAAGAAATCCAGGCCATGGGATGTCCGAGTTCACAGGGTCTCGCAACATAATAAAAGAATCCTTACGAGGCCAGCCACATGTACTGTTAGAGTGCAGCGTGTCGTTAGATACTGCCGTCATGTACTTGTTCTTCAGTCCCTCATAGCCACCAACCTGTGAAAAGCCTTGAAAACACAAAGACAAAGATTCCATTTTAAAGTTCCATCATTTGTATATGTGAACAAAGGGAAAACGAAGTCACTTACCCATGCCCATGACTGTTAGTGATCCAACAGCCATCAGGAATGTACACAGAGTGTCTGTGTACATCACAGCAGCAAGTCCACCTGTAAAACATACAATATCCCCAGTATTACTGTATGGATGATATGATCATGACTGGATGATATGATCATGACTTGGTGCGGGATGCATTCGTTGAAATGCTCTTCTTTTAGTCATGCGAGAAAAGGGCTTGCAGCCAATAAGCAGGTGCTTACAAGTCGTTCTCGTGGCTAGTTTCTTTCCTTTAACGTTCGTCTCAATATACAGAAAATACAATTTTAAGAGTACCAGATTATTGCGCCTCCGCTGCCCTACGATCGTGCATCATACTTGGGCTTACAATGAAAAGCGTCTAGTTACATGCGCCGCTGTAGGTAATTTTCGATGCTGAGTGCTGACTGATATAACATAGCCCCCGGTCGCGTTGAATGATCAAGCATGTGATCAGTAGGCGTTGCTGCACAGTTATATAACCCCATAGAATGTTCAAATTTCCCCCAAGTCTCCATTTTCAAAATGTACGATGATTAACAGGTAACAAATTTTACACAAACTCGTAGCTAGAGCTTCCCGTGATCAATCAGGTCAGTTATAATGATGGCAAACCACATTCGCAGTAATGGCAATAAATAAATAAAACAACATTTCCTCAGTGGTCCGGAATCACTCACAATTTAGTGTAGTATGCATTAATCTGAACTATAGTCCTAAACAAAATCTAACTTAATTTTACCAGGCTAACTGTCCTCATTATGCATATAATTTTCCGTTAGTATAGAGCGGACCTCGAGCATGCATTTTTTGTTTTACAGAACATGGATAATCCCGGTTCAATGTACTACATATATATTGGAGTCATTCATGTTTGAAGGACCTTATGCTCTTCTCTGTTAAATGAGAATTTGAATCTTCAAGCAATGTGAACTCCTATTAAAACCTACAGTTACACCAAGTCGCACTTACCCGTAATGGTACAGATACTGGTGAGCAATAGCATGAGTAGAATGGCGAGATACAGGTTCCATCCCAAAGTAAGTTTGATGAACAGCGCTCCAGAAAACAGGTTTACCTACGAACAGAAAACAGGTTTACCTACAGACAGAAAACAAGTTTACCTACAAAGAGAACATAGGTTTACCTAAGACAGAAAACAGGTGTACATACAGACAGAAAACAGGTTTACCTACAGACAGAAAACAGGTTTTAATCTACAAATTAAAGAGTAACAGACATGCAAAGCCAAAGGGTGAGAAAATGAAGAAGCATATAAACCAGCGGAATTCCACCAGAAAACAGCTTACCGTAAGCATACAAGCTTACCGTGAACATACATTGTAGCTAGCCAGCTACTGAAATTTTATGGGATTTTCTTTACGTTCCAGTTTTTAATGAGGTTGAAAGGTAAATAGTTAGGCAAATTTCTTCGTTCAGTAATGTAGAAAACCTCATAAGGGAAGTGATTGACACTGTTATCTATGACATTCGTGATCACACTGGCTCAGTCATCTGTACTGTATCTTAATCTTACTTTCATAATGTAACATACTATTAAGCGTCATTTTATGTTTGGATGCGTAATTCTAACCATGCACGGAAATTCAATTTTGTAAGAAATCAACTTACAGAAATCTTAGTGAAGACATAGAGAAGAAGTGCCAGTACAGAGAGCCAAATGCGAATCCTTTGTCCTCCAAATCTGCGGTGAATGTATTCTGGTAATGTGCAAACCTGTAAGGAAAACATAAATGGAGTAAAAAGATTAAGCCTATTTCTGGCTTAGTCAGACTCACGCTGTAGTAACTATAGTAACTCAGGTGACACTATCCAAAACAAACACACTAGGCAAACATGCAACGTATTCATCATCCAACTGATTGATGCAGGGGGTAACACATATTAACTGGGGGGGGGGGGGGGGGCAGTAATTGATGACTGACTATACCATTACTGGTATAGTAATTAAAATGTCAGACTTACCCCTCCTGCAATATATATGGGAAGGAACACCCAACCAAGAAGCTGAAGAAGAATCAAAGCCTATAAAGAATAAAATACTTTTAACAGTTTATAGAAAGCTACTTACATTACTACATGTAGGTGACATGCCCGAGATCTGATACAGGTATGCAAGATTGATGATTAAGAAAAGATTCCTTACATTTATGGAACCATGCATTTTATTTGTTTGATAAAGACAGTATAAACATTTAGGATACTTACGTTGAATATTAATGCTCCCATGCCTATTCCTGCAGAAGCACCGTAACCTGGCAGACCAATGAAGTGTTCACTTCCAACGTTACTGGCAAACAGAGATGCTCCAACCTACAACGTAACATTAGAATTTCATACTACAGAAATAATGAAGGCAAACAAATCATTCAAATTGTTATTATCAATTATTAAGAAGGTATTTTTGAAGCAATTGTATGTAGAAAACCTGTCTAGATGTCCTGAACTGTAAAATAACACACTTGAAGTTAAGGATTTCCACTGTAACTGTGAAATATTAATTATCATATTAATTATCATATTAAATATCATCTCAAGGTCTCGTACAGAGACAAGATGGCGGCAACTACACATGCTTACAATGCTTTATTAAGGATTAATACAAATAACTTCATACGCACCGTGGACGGTACATAAAACACTATAACACCTGTTTGGGAATACATACCAAACGAAACAGAGAGTTCAAAAGGTTTAATATTCTCTTCTATCAGTTCTATCTTGTTCAATCAACCTCTGGAGGTTTTACTGATGATGATAATGATGATGAAACTAGTACTTTATTAGACGACCCAAAGGGTCTACTAATCGGGGACACATAATAGTAAGTATAATGATAATAACGATAATAATGAAATCTAGCAATATGTTATAAAAGCAGGAACTAAAGCTAGTTGCTCAGTTATACCTGTCAATGGCGGTTTAGAACCGTTTACAAACTCTTCAGTGTATTTTTAGATATTCAAGTTTACGATTTTAATTTCGCGCGATACCAAATGTCAGAGTTCACGCAAGTGGAGCATCGCATGTTGCAGATCTTTGAACAGAGATGTTCACTTGACAAAGACTGATTGACAACTGAAGGTGTCTTAAACCTGGTTGATGTCCTATTATAGTGTGGGTCCTTGTTTAACATACATCATTGTTATCATATGAACAGAGATGTTCACTTGACAAAGGCTGATTGACAACTGAAGGTGTTTTAAACCTGGTTGAGGCCCTATTATAGTGTGGGTCCTTGTTTAACATACATCATTGTTATCATATGAACAGAGATGTTCACTTGACAAAGGCTGATTGACAACTGAAGGTGTCTTAAACCTGGTTGAGGCCCTATTATAGTGTGGGTCCTTGTTTAACATACATCATTGTTATCATATGAACAGAGATGTTCACTTGACAAAGGCTGATTGACAACTGAAGGTGTCTTAAACCTGGTTGAGGTCCTATTATAGTGTGGGTCCTTGTTTAACATACATCATTGTTATCATATGAACAGAGATGTTCACTTGACAAAGGCTGATTGACAACTAAAGGTGTCTTAAACCTGGTTGAGGCCCTATTATAGTGTGGGTCCTTGTTTAAGGGAGCAGGTCAAAACACATGCCTTAAAGACGGACCCATTTTGGGGCAGGGGGTGGGGGCTGCTGCCAGCCATCCCATCTGGGGAAAAAAACTCAATATTTAAAAAAAGATTGTTCTTAAATATCTCTGAAGCTAAATGGCATAATCTAGAAACAAATGCACTGCATGTTTTCTCTTACACTATCATTTCATTTGCTGTATTTAATTGTCCCTAGGCCCCCCCCAGAATGGAAATTGACGGTCAACTGAAAAATGAGGGTGGTACCCTGCGCTGACAGTTGTGTCTGGTGAAAAAAATGGTGTTTTGACCTGCTCCCTAACTGTAATCTGGTTTTCGGCGCTTGCCTACTCACAGGTAACCATGTCATGAATCTCCCAGCAAGAAAGTAACCACTGACAGTTCCACGGTTAGACTTCAACATTGCCTGTAGGAAAGAGAATGTTATATCAATGGCTCTGGCAAACTGAATACACTAGCTTGCTTGCATGGTACTATTATTTAGGAGAACTCCAAAAATAACGCTTATTAATATTTAAATTCGGCTTTACCGTAAGATTATCATCATGAAATACAAAAATAACAACTATCCGTTGATGTAAAATACAACTTACTTAAAAAGTAAAAGCAAAATAATGTAAATGAGATAAATATGATGTTAATTTATTGGAACCGAACGTAAAAACAAAAGAAATTCCAACGACCTAAATACCGCACATAACATGTTGCGTGTTATGCACATGGAGATAAAATCCAAAAATTTCAAAACAGGACTGCTAGGCTTATACTAAGGGCTGATTATAAAACGAGCTCCAGTCTACTCCTCGATATACTTGATTGGGATAGACTTGATGTAAGGAGGGTTAAGCGTCTTGATGCACAAAATTGTCAGTCTCACCGAACTATTTAAAACGACAGTTGTAAGCACACCAGATTACAACCTGAGGTGGGCGGATACCAAACTTTGCTTGCCCCTCTCTAAAACTGAATTCATGAAAAAACGGAGCAAAGCTCTGGAACGAGCTTCCAGCTGAATTACGTGAGGTATTTAGTTTCGTTTAAGGGAAAAATTGAGACTGCATGCATCTCTCCATTAATGATTTTTAGATTTCATAAGCGTTAGATTTATTATAAATACCGTAGTTTTCTTGAGCTGTTACAAAGTTCATAGAATTTAAGGTAATACAGTAGTTTGATATCTTTAATGATTGAATTAAAGAATGAAATATTTTTTTTAGTTTTATTGTACACTAGATATATCTTAATATTCATACCATTTTTAATATCTTATATCTTTATTTGTAGTTTTGTATTTATCTATTATAGTCACGGACTCATGTAAATCAGTATCACACTGTTAGAAAATCCGTGTAATAGATGGATTGATTGGAGAATCGTCACTAGAAAAGGTCTGAACACTGATGGTGCTATTGTCACCGCAATGGAAGAGAATATTGCGACGAGCTAGAGATTCCGACCAGCTGGCGATCGCAGCAGTTATGGCATGCATTAAGCTATTTTGAACTTAATGCATGTGCATTAGAGCAATGGCTTACGGCATTGTGGTCAGCATACCGTGACATTGAAATGCCGGGTTTCCCTATTTTCTTTATGATCCAATCGAATTACAGAGTTACAGACTGTCCAGTAGGTTACAGCATGGTTATGGCTACAGACGTATATTACTCATACTACGAAATCCGCTCTATGTGAGATTCTGTAGTAGTCAGTATCCAACGGCCGGGGATACCGTCCAGTTAGGAGAAGAAAGAAAAATGATGAATTAATTGCCATATACTCAACTCCACCATCTTATTAATCAAGTTTGGATTCCGTAGTCAGCAACTGAAGAGCGGCATAGCCAGTTGCCGGAGAAGCAGGTCCCTAATACAACTTTCCTTTGTTGAGGTGCATTTGAAGGGATCTACTTGTCGTTGAGGGAGTGAAAAAGAATGCGATGAGCTGGGTGGTCAACTGGGCAAAGGAGGCTAATCATGTGACGTAGAAATGTTCGCTCGGGCACACATTCTGTGCTGATAAAATGGAGGTTTGCGACAAAGGACTACAGTTTTACTGGTAGACCACGTTTCTAAACACTGCAGGCAATAATTGTGTTGAGGCGTTGCTGGGCTACACGTATTTTCTGCGAAACAGTGTCAGGGATGTAGTAACTAAAATTGTACCGTTTTGTCATGTTAGATTCCGTATATGGACTATACGGGGATGATTCGCTGGACAGGGTATGGTTTTTCGAGTTTCTGGTCTTAGACAGGGTATCCATTTTCACATCGTGATTATCTGTTGTCATATCTTTTTGATGTTATGATAGCACTTTCCAAAACCTCTTAATGAGAAGTCTAGTGCTTTGTGAAGACTTATTTAGTTATGACACTCATACAAGATTACAATAAACACTGACATCCAAGTATAGATAATTTGTTATTTGTCTTATAGAGGGATATAAAATTTTAACACTTTGTCTTGAACAGGGTATGGATATTTGAGTTTTTTTGTCTTAAACTGTTGATGTCGTCTTTCGCATTGCCGCGTTAAAATTCGTTGAAAACAACTACCAATTTATCAGAACTCAGCGTTTGTGCTTCGCAACTGGGTAGAAGTAGAATAATGTACGGTTGGAATTCATTGGGATCAACTTCAACCGCTAACCGTTCTTCAGCGATGATGAATCCAAGATGGCGGATGTTCTTCAAAGTACACGGATCAGCCTGTACCAGGGGTACTTTCGACGCCATCTTGGATTAGGTGCGTAAAGATCCCTGGGAACGAGGTTGGGGAGTTCGTTAGATCCGCCCTACAAGCCGTGCTCATCGGACACAATCAGGCGACAAACTCAGTCACGTGATACGAGCTAGCGCGCTGGATTTAAATTTCGGCTCCAGAGCACTTGCCAAATAACAAAGAAAACTGCCTCAAACTGGTCTATGGCCTGAAAATATTGCCGATTTGGGGGTTTAAAGATTATTATCCACAAAAATGTAGGTTCCAAAATGGAACTACATCAAAAAGTAAACACGCATCAAGAGAAACTTTGCATTCGCATTTTATTCTCTCTGTCACTGTTAGTGTTGTAATAGAATTACAATCTGATAAAAAGAAAATATTTTCACCGATCACGGACTTTGTTTGTTTTACATTACTCTTTCCAAGCGTCGTGTAGTCTGTAGAACACAACTAACTATACTTTCTTCAGGCAAACTATCCCGACTCGAAATCATCCCGGATTCTTGAAAATGAATGATCCCGAATTTGTAAGCGTTTACAGTAGAAGAAAATACCCGACACTTATCTCGCGATTTTGACCAGAAATTTCGGTCCGAATTTTATATTTATCGCGCTGAGTTATAGATTTTTCCTTGCTTTTACTAGTTCTGAAAATTTGTTAGCAAGTTTGAGACTACACAAATCCGGGATACACCGTTAAACACTGGAAAACTATATCGGATACAATGATCCCGGTTTCACGATCCCACTTACAATCCCGGCTTAATCCGGATTCATCGAAAAGTATTCGAACTCGAACCCAACGACCTCCAGGTTACATGTCTGGCGCTCTACCATAACTCCCATAGATTGATTGAGAGGTGGTTTAGCCGCTCTGGGAGACTCCGAGTAGAGTATTCCCAAACTGATAACTAGCAGCCAATCACAAGCACTTCACCGTTAACTAATCAGGCATATCATAATTATGCAGCTCTGAACTACCGCAAGCTAATGTCGCCTGAAACAAAAGGATTGTGCGCGATGTTGCACTTTGTTCTCTATGGGGTGCCAAATGTAAAATCATTATATATGCTAAATCTAAGCCTGATTTTCATTATATAACAAATGACCACTTTAAGTACGCTGGTTATTTGATAAAAAAACAAATCCAACTAAAATGGTTTTATGATATAGCCAATTCACGCAAAGGTGGTTATTTCCAATTCAAAAACTCATGAATAATTATTGAAGCAAAAACAAAGGAAATCAATGACTGTGAAGACATTTTATACCTGATAAAATTTCATCCTACTTTACATAAACTTTTAGCTTGGAAATAACTGAAAAAAAGGTCTCTTTACCCTCTTTACATGTGAAACACTCACAGCACGTGTTTTATCAAGTCTAAAAATTCTCGAGCTTCGCCCTTTAAACAGTACATAACCAATTCGTAAATGTTCACCTTTTTGGTTATACGCTAATAACCATTTTGCCACCTTCCGGTTTTTGGTTATTTGCAAATAACCAATTTCGGTGCGCCAAATGTAAAATAATTATTCAATTAATAACCACTTGTTTGGACGCTGGTTATTTCACTATGAGAAAATAACCATTGCACGAACTTGGGTTTTGTGGTTATTTGCAAATAACCATTTTACTTTTGCGTGAATTGGCTATATCATAAAATCATTTGGATTTTTTTTTATCAAATAACCAGCGTACTTAAAGTGGTTATTACTCGGGCTGCCTGTGGCAGCGCCGAGTCTGAAAATGCAAGTGTTTTTTTTTTTTTTTTTAATCAGTGTCAGACGGCTTCTGCGCATGCGTTAAAGGTCAAATTCGAACCAATCAGATTGCACTATGCTGGTCACGCAAACAAAGGTTAGATTTCCTCAGGCGCGCTCAGATAAGAAAATTCAAAGCTCAGACTAGGCGAGACAAGGAGATATCAATTTCAAATAGTCATTGTCAGAAATCTATTCCATCGTGGGCAATGATGCAATACAACCTAAATTTGGGTCAGGTCCATGTTTTACGACAGAATAACCAGAGTCTTTCTACTGGATTCGGAGAGCTCGAGGCATTATACAAGTCTGCTAATATGGGGAAAACTGAAACAAAAAATGAACTTTGACGGCAGAAACCCTCATATTTGAGCCAAGCGAAATATTTACATGATCCGCTAAGATTTTTACAAATCTAATTAGTTAAGCAGATGTACGCAGTGTATGCCAACTGAAATGCTGTGCTCGTTTTGTGGTTACGGCTCAGTGGGGCAACTACCCGAACAAGAAGCATGAACTGCCAGCAAAGAGAGAGGAAAACTGAAAGAGGAAATCCTTGTGAGAAATCGACGTACATATGAAGCTATATACGTTATCATCGACTATATGGGAGTCAAACATCGAGCTGCTATGAAACCGCTTGTGACGAGGGTACCTATCCTTCGAGTCAGGATCCGAGTCAGGATTCCGAGTCAGGATCCGAGTCAGGATCCGAGTCAGGATTTCGAGTCAGGATCCGAGTCAGGATCCGAGTCAGGATCCGAGTCAGGATCCGAGTCAGGATCCGAGTCAGGATTTCGAGTCAGGATCCGAGTCAGGATTTTAGGGTAGGAATTACCGGGCCTTCTAATTGCTAAGCTAAGTTTACTGACAGTAAACTTTATAGCGAGAAGGTCCTCTGGCATCCAGAACCTGGTTTACTAACCGCTTTATCCCTAAATAGCGCTACCACGGGGTACGGGGTTAAGTCTGTAACCCTTCGTATAGTCTGTACAATGTGCGAGCCAGCGAGCCATGCGAGGCATGCGAGCCATGCGAGCCAGCGATGCGAGCCATGCAAAAAAATATATAATTAATCAAAAACAAAATTTAGCCAGACAAATTAAAGTTCAATCGATTCTTTCCAGTACTGATGATGAAACACTCATACAAATCCTTATTCAGCTGACCGGGGATAGGGAAAGTGCGAGTTGAAAAGTGCGTGTTGCGAGTTGAAATGTTACAGGCAAAAATGGCGGGGAAAAGACATGATCTGTCGCCGTGCAGAGTGGAAATTTCGAAGATCGGCTGAGCCAAGTCCAAGAGAATTTGACTTTCTTTCCGATTCACGATAAAAAGCAAACTTTTTTTGACGACCTTTCGGAATCATTATTCTCCAGATACAGAAACGAGATGAACAGAACAGAGATTAAAAGAGCCGAGAAGTTTAGAACTGCATGAGCGATCTGGAGAACAGAGACTGAACTGAACCCGGACTAGAGTCAATTCAGTGTAGAGTATGGGCATGATTAGATATGAACCAAAAAGACTGAGCTGAGTGCATGAATAGAATAAATAGAACTGGAAACCGAACCCAATGTTGAAACTGTTTGACGCTCTTATACAAAGAAATTGAGAAAATTGAACTGACCGAAACCGAACAGTATACATATATTGGCTTACGGATATGAATCGAATATACAGAACTGAATCAGTAAACTACTTTTCGGATTGCAAAAACGATTTATCGAACTGCAAATGACATGAACGAACTAGTAGGGTAAAGAAGAAAAGTATTAAACCGGAAAAAAATGACAGAACAAGAAAAACGAGCGAAACTGAATTCTGAGAGGAAATTAATTATAAGATTGGCCGGACCCTTGTGGAAACATCAACAAAGGGTGACTTTTTTCGATTCTCGCTGGAAAATCGATGCAAACAACGGTTGTCACGGAAATGATGATTGTTATAGGTTTTAGTTTATTTAGAAGTCGCATGTGTGTTACAGAACTGTTGATGTTTCATGGGTTTAGCGCTATGGATTCGGGAACGCACTGAAATACGGCTACGATACAGCTACGTAGAGCGGCTATATAGAATGTATATTGGAACAAGCCGCCCACTGGGCTTTCACTCGGGCCACTATATATATACCAAGACAATAGGCCTAAACAATGGATATTATAGTATTATATTATATTCTGCTGGACAACCTTTTTGGCATTGACTGTATATATATATATATATATATATATATATATAATAAATGGATGTGTCCGTTCATCCATTTATTATACTTGCCCTACCACGATGGTATTGAGCACTCTCTGACACACAAATACAAAACCTCTTCACATAATATATATATATATATATATATATATATATATATATTAATGCAGCCAGACACTCTTTAAGGTGAGCACACACCAGGAGACATTTTGCATGTCCCCTAGTGTATGTCTCACCTTTAGGAATGGGTACTCCCATAAAGGAATTGTTTTCAGTGTCCAAGGGAGGCACCATTAGAAATGTGGAGGGGGGAGGTAGGACTTCCTCAAGATGCACATTTTTGTCATCGCTGGAAGAATTAGATAGAAGAAAGGGAATAGTTAAACTAAGTAATAAATTGAACTGAATTGTGATTGCAATCGAAATATTGTAAATTAGAATTAGAAAGGACTTACCTCTGAATAACTGTGAGGGTAAAGAGAACAAAATAAACGTCCAGCGAGGTACATGTATACGCTGGTTCATTTTTCTAGGGATCCAGGCGCACCGAGATTTATGGGTCCGCGGACCCAGACTGACTTGGAGTTTCTGTATACGGAACATTTGATTTGTTCCATCTCAAAAAGCATTTACCATTGCAGGAACTCTAATCTTAGTTTTCTTACTTTTTCTTGCAACTCGCATTTTTCAACTCGCATCACTCCCATTCTCCAGTTGACCGACAACCGGTAAGCAAAGCACACACTGGCGGAAGCTGAATTACTTACCTTCTCGCATTCATTTGCAACCAAAACCCTAGCCCTGAAAACACATGGTAACTCGAGCCACCGACACCAAATCCGCGGCTGAACTGATGATGAGCCAACAACTATAAATATCAATAGCGCTAGCAAAGCTTTTTGCAACAGTTGGTTACATTGTACAACGTGTCGTCTGAATGCGATTGGTGCCTGTACCAAGCATTTTGGCCGAGTGTTTACACCCCTAAATTTGGTCCGCGGACCCAAAAGGTTTCGGCACGACACCTATTTTTGTCGTGTACATATGAACATTTCTGGGTCCGCGGACCCATAAATCTCGGTGCGCCTGGTTGGAGAGCCGTGCTTGAGAATTATAGCAAGTCTACAATAATTTTTACCTCAAATAAATATTTTCAAACATAACAAAGGTATATCGGTTATTAAGAGTTTTATTATATGGCTAATTTGAAATCTAAAATAAAAGGTAAAGCGGCAGGGAATTTGTTTTAAATTTGCATTGCTACATCAGTACATGTACAGCGCGCGTGTAACACTCAAATGGCTTCTCCAGTACTTTTACTGAATACAAGAAACTACGCTTGGGATTTTCAAAACGATCGAGAGTATCGTTGTATCTAACAAGAGGAAAGCCTAAGCAAAAAGAGTTTTCAAAAGTGAACAGTGTTCATTTAAAATGAGATAAATCAAACATCTTTCATCACTACAGCGACGCGGCAATATGTTAATTCAAACCTGTCGCTATTTGTGTCCAGACTGGGAATCCACCAGATCTTCATCAACTTTGATAAACAAAATTCAAGAATAATTTCATAACAGGAATTCGCAGCAATTGTATGTGAGTATTTTATTTATTTTTTGTATGCGAGGTTTTTTTTTCATGGCTCGCATGTTCTATTTGCATGGCTCGCATCGTTGGCTCGCATGGCTCGCTGGCTCGAATAATGTTGTCCACACTCGATTAGAGGTAATTATAAATTTCTTGGAATTCCTGACTCGAAATCCTGACTCGAATCCTGACTCAGAATCCTGACTCGAAATCCTGACTCGGATCCTGACTCGAAATCCTGACTCGAATCCTGACTCGGAATCCTGACTCGGATCCTGACTCGGATCCTGACTCGAAATCCTGACTAGAGACTTAGTTTATCTCGCTTGTGACAGTTTGTTTACGCACTTTCATGACAAACGAACGTTTCTACTTTCGACACAACGGTCGCTAAACTGTACGAAATCTCCAAGGATATATCCCTAATGTCCAAACTAGAGGGAAAAACTGAAAGAGGAAATCATTGTGACCAATCGACATAAATATGAAGCTCCAGAAGTAATTATTGAATACATGAGAACCCATAGAGAAAACCGATAATAATGAACACGGTATTAGTTTCACCGACATTTGTGGCGTAACTGAACTCGCACTACAGCATAGCTTGAAATACTGTACGAAAACTCCCGTTTAAAAATTTCCTGATGCCGAAAGGACCGTAGCATTTAAACAAGATATCCTTCTGACCAATCGACATACATATTAAGCTGTGAAAGTATGTTTCCATTCCATAACAGCCGATAGTGCAAACTAGTAAACTGCCACTAGTAAATTGACCTTGCGAGTACTGAACTTTCTAGCGTCAAATGCATGTGTTACGTTTCCAAACTTTAGGACAAGAAATCTTCCATAGAATGTTCTATTTTATTTACAGCTGAGAACTGTATTATTAAACATAAGAAATAAAACAATGGTGCCATTTGAAGAATTATATCATGTCAAAAGTGCAAACGAAGAAATATATATCTACGGACGCGAGCAGCTCGATCGTTTCACTTTGGTCAAACTCGGACTGTTTACGACTGGAACCTGCAGTTTTATCGGACCTGCAGACTAAATTGTAAACGTGTGGCCGTGTTCAGGCTAGTAAATCTAGCTAGCTAACCACAGGAGGTAGCGAGCTTCTTTAGTCTGAACAGTTTTTCTGCTCTGGTGATTAGCTAGCTAGTGGTCGGTGGAATACTTTGAAGTTCCAGGCTACCTAGCGAGGTAGCTTGAATAGAATCTAGCGCGCTAAAGGCCCATCGATGACAACTACCGGGTGTATTGTACGTCAATTGAGCCATCATGGATAACGAGGATCGCCAAACACCAGTCAGTAGCAGTTTTTCGCACAGTTTTAATATTTTGGTTGAAATTTCAATTGAGCACTTTGGCGGTCAATTATTTGCGATTACGAAACACTTGCGCCAAGGGCAGTTATAGACCAAATTTCTATCTTTTAGAGAGGGTCTGAATGGGGGGGGGTCTACATGTCAGTTGTCAGTTAAAATGTTGGCCATTTGTCAGTTGTCAGTTAGCCCTAGTGTTAATCATTACTAGAGAAAATTTACAATGTTTGACCCACAAAAACCAAATTTGTCAGTTGTCAGTTATTTTTCGGTTGTCAGTTGTCAGTAAAAAAATCGTCATTTGTCAGTTGTCAGTTATTTTTAAGGCTGTTTGTCAGTAGTCAGTTAACCCCATTCATGCCCTCTTTAGAGATAGAAACAAACCAGAAGAGGGAAAAACAAAAAGTAAAACCTACTAAGTTACTAGGTCTGAACAGTACTAATTTATTAACTAGCTGCGAGTTGCTGACAGATATCTCAAGACTCTAGCTAGCTGCACGATAGTAGTCTGAACATACATACACACATGAATAAGTAGTGTTTTCATTAAAAGATCAACTACTTTAATTTACATACGAGAAAACAAAAATATTAAATTACATACATGTATATATATACTAGGGGAGCAGAGAATGAAAGTCACCGCGCTACCGGCCACTCCTAAAGACTGCTAATAATTCTTCCCTTTGGTTATTACTAAGGGGCCGACCATTTGACTTTTGAGGGGGGGGGGGGGGGGGGGGGGGTGGGTGTTTTTGAAAAAAAATAACCTGCAAGCCAACGGTGGCGAAAAAAAATAACCTGCAAGCGGAAAAGCTTTGTTCTGGCTCCGCTTTTTTCGCAAAAAAAAATTCGTGCAACAACACTGCTAAAGAAAAAAAAATCGAGCACAGACAAGAACACCCACCCCCCCCCCCCCCCCCCCCCCCTCAAAAGTCAAATGGTCGGCCCCTAAGAGGATTTCAAATGAAAGTGTATTTCATCTTCAATCTCATGTGGCCCGAGTGAAAGCCCAGATGGGCTCTTGTTTGTTAAATAATGAAAATCAGGCTTAGATTTGGAACAATTATAGAATACCCGGCCATTTGGGTCATTAATAATTCATTTTCTCAAATTTTCATACAATTAAACCTTCTAAAAACCGAACCCTGAAATAAAAAAAAAAACTAACCATTTTCGACTCCAAATCATTCATAGAACGACCCTTCATACACCTGCACTACAATGGAGAATTTAGCATAGTTTAGCACAGTTTTCAAGTGATCTTTTGAAGTGGCCGGGTATTCTATAGTTTAGCTCACCTTTCTTTGCCCGAGTTTGACAACCACTGAAAGCTTCTACTAAAGCAAAATGAGCATATTTTGTATAAACCCAAGACATAATATCACGGCTTGCTATGTCTATACTTAGAGGGAAGCGAATGTTTAATGCTTCGATGCATAATATATTGGTGACTTTGTAATGAGGTAAAACCCCATGTCAGATTAAACACCTAATATGTGCGTGTTATCTATTTGAACGAAAGTAAAGACTCAAACAGATAACAACAGTAAAACTAGTTAATATTTTGGCATGAAAAGCAATCTCGCAGTCCAGTCTTATAAAAGCTAATCTATATTCAATATGAACCCGGGTGGAATACAGGTTCATGCAGTTAGGATAGGCTTGACTAGTGGTCAATGAGGGATGAAGAATTCAAACGAGAAGACCAAATACATCGAAATTAAAACAAAGTGACAACGCTCACTTGTGAAGGTTGGGGCTAAACTGGATTCAATTCATTTCGTGGAAACAACTTAAATACAGTTCCACGAGTACGCGTTATCGCACCATATTTGGTAAGTAAAATCGCTGAGAAATAACGAAAATCACTAGCACTGCGTACGGCTATGTCTCGCATCGATTATCGCTAATTCTACAAATTTCACTGACTGAGTATTCAACAGGTATAAATGATAGCACCTATGTTTACGGTAAATATAGCATATCCTTCTCCACTAATGACACAGCTTCTCCACTTCTCCACTAATGACATAGCCGCTCACCGATAGAGCTTAAGTCACATGCAGTCCACCCACACTGGTTACATATAGATCAATCGCAGTACCTTACAAATCATCCATTGCAATATACGAACAATTACTTACATAAATACCGACTCCCACAATCACGACGAAATACAAAACCACTACGACCACATCCCAACTTTCTAGACCTGGAGGACGATATTCCACAGCCATGACTTGTACAACTGCAGTGCATTGGCTACCGGCTCATGAATTATCCCCATGAAACCCCGGGAACTTCGTTCAGTTAGTTATATAATATATTTAGTAGCGTTACGGAATGTACACCCCATTGGGATAACGCCGGTTGAGGGTGTATAAAGAGGAGTGATTAATATGTAAGAATCACTCGAAGGCGTTTCTCTACCTTGATACCTAATTTTCCTTTAGGACATATGTTAAGAAATACATTTAGTTCCGGTCTCTTAAGACAGTTTCTTGCATCTTAATGCCACTATATTAGTTGTTTTAGTATGGTTATGTAACATCGAACATTAAGGAATGAACTGTTTGTGTTTAGGTGCTATGTCACTGAGTTAATTATAGGACTAGTATATATAAGAACAGAGAGTAATTCAGTTGCCACCGAAGGCATCTCTAAAGCCATTCAAAACTAAACTTTATTTTTCATACATTAACTGTTTGTAGGCACTTTTTCAATCGGCTAATAAACGAGATGCCCCTTAAGCTTCCTGATATTGTTGTGATCTTCATTGTCCGGAAAGTTAGGTATTAAATGATTTGTATTCGGTTCACGAAGAAATGTACTGACTACACATCTATATATAGACGTGATTGGCCAACATATACTGCTGGATGTTTTTGTATGAGCGATGCCGTCTTACGTCACACAACAGCATATTTGATATATAAACCTTTCTAACTCTTAGATGCAGCACTCAAATTAAGAAATATTTTACAATGCAACTATTTACTTGATGGATAATCGATTTTAATGGGGAAAATGGGCTTATATGCACTTTAACTTGTAGTAACAGACAACTGTAATATCTGAGTAATGCCTTTGTAATCCCATTGTAATCCCATTGTAATTCCCATACAGACGCGAACAGTTGTGTTATTTGTGAAGTGAAACTATACAAGTTTTAACAATTTTATCAAATTTTGATGGAAAACGTAAAATTAGAATTCGACTTTATAGTGACGTCACGGTCATGCGCAGTGTGCACAGGTCCCCTAATGGAGAGACGGTCTGTAACGACAGGAGTCTTAACTTGATGCCGCTTTACCCGGAGTGATCGAGACCTCCCTCATACTAATGCTAGTGTAGTTAGTATCGCTAACGGATACATGATTATAACTAGCTTAATTAGTATTCTGTATCCGATTTACAGAATACTAATTAGCTTAGTTAATACTCTGTAAATTGGATACGATTATGTAACTGATTATGTAACTGATACTGTATGGGGATTTACAGAGGTATCCGGCATGTGACTCGAATGTTGCGTTTGGATTGGTTAGCACATTATTAACTTGTAATATTAGGGTGCGTTCGATTGACCGTGTTCCGGAATAAGAATAAGAATGCACAAAATGATCACTACAAATCGGTTATAGCGTACGATATTTTTTAGTTACTGGAAAACTAAATGTATCCTGAATATCATATGTCAGCAAGTGTTTGTAGCATAGTGTGACAAGTGTGCCTGAACCCATTCTAGAATACGGTTAATCGTACGCGCCCTAGGGTAACTCGTAACATTAGTTAACTTACAATATTAGTTTAGGCCCTCCAGAAGAGTATTTTAATGAAGGAAGTTGATGACGATGAAGATCGACGAAGATGAATCTTGTCGACATTGGTATACATTGATGATTTCTAGAGTTAGCTAATGAAGGGCATGATATTTTTACGAAAAAAAATATCAACTTTCCCGGCCCACTCAGTTCATCTCTGAATGTCGGGAATCCTTGGCCTTTCCGCTTCATTCTACTTCTTAATGGCGTGACATTTCTGTAGCTCTTTCAGCACAAATGTCATCGCTTCGCCGTGTCCACGTTCAGCTTCTGTACCAACATGAAGAGGCGACAAAGACGACGCGTTCTTAACGTTCACCGAGGCTCCATGTCC
Organism: Actinernus sp. WN-2022; assembly: GCA_030867875.1. Classification (NCBI taxonomy): domain Eukaryota; kingdom Metazoa; phylum Cnidaria; class Anthozoa; order Actiniaria; family Actinernidae; genus Actinernus; species Actinernus sp. WN-2022. The sequence goes on from JAOWCC010000577.1 coordinate 186,466,404, forward strand.
AATTAACAGCCTAACGAGGTGGATATTTGCATTTCTAACCGCTGCAAAGAGAGGAGTCTCGCCTTCAGAGTCCAGAGCATTCACATCACCACCCCTATCGAGAAGCAGCTGAACTACTTCGTTTGCCGACTCATGATCATCGCGAGAACACAGATGATGCAGCGGTGAGTATAAACTGATCATCTCCTGCCTGTTCACATTCGCTCCTCTCTCAATCAGTCTTGAGGCAACACTCAAGTTGCTGTGGGAGTTTTCCAACTTACACACAAATAGAAGTGGCGTTAACCTACCGTAGAGGTCGCTCGCTTCTATGTTGGCCCCTGCGTCTAGTAAAACAGCAGCTATTTCAGCATCTGCAGCGTGGTGTAAAGGTCCCCTACCTTGCCTATCAGTGAGGTTTATGTCAGCGCGTGATTGAAGGAGGAATTCTACCATTTCTTTATTGCCTTCGCGGCCTGAAGCAGTTATGAGAGGGGTGTCTCTCATACGTGTTCTTGTATTCACATCACTGCCAAGTCCGATGAGAAGTCTTGCAAGAGCTACATCACCTTTTTTCACGGCATAAAACAAAGCGCTGAATCCAATGGAATTGCGATCATGAATGCTGGCACCCTTGCGAAGTAGCAGTTCCATGCTCTCGATGTGACCGCACTGAGCAGAACACAACAACGGTGTGTCGCCAAAACCTGTGCGCGCTTTCACGTCAGCACCATTCTCACACAAAACGTTGATAGCTTCTGTATTGCCATTCAGAGCAGCAAAGTGCAGTGGTGTCTTTCCACGATATCCTTTGGCGTTTACGTCGCTGCCGTATTCAATGAGGGCGTTAATGCTCTGTATATTGCCACTTGAAGCAGCATGATGAATGGCCATTTGAAACTGAGTATCAAATGCAAGTAACCCAGAACCCTTTTCAAGTAAGTACGTGACCATATCGCTAGTGTTATGAGCACTTGCTAGAATCAAAGCAGTTGCGGCTTTGTCTTCGGGATTTTTAGAAAACGCATTGATATTTTTGCTTAACTTCAACAATTTGTCAACGTGATGAACATGACCATTTCTGGCCGCAGCATGCAGCATTGATTTGGGCTGAGAATTTCCTGCAGCCTTCTTCATCAAGTGAAGCATCTGTTGTGTCCTGAGAGAATCAGGCGAGGTAAATTTCAATATGTCTTCTGGAAGTTTGCGGCCGTTCTCGCGCGCGTGATTGTCAGTTTTGATGGACAAGGCGATCCAAGTGTCCAAGTGGCTGGGGCTGCATGTTAGAATGATACTAAAGGTTTCTAAGTCACCATTAATACATGCAGCATGCAGTATACTTAAGCCACTGTCAACAGAAGGCGTAGCAACAGCATGAAAGGCAACGAACTTGAGGCTACCTGGATGACAGCTATCCATCTACAAGATAATAACAGTTATAACAATGTTATGACAATCTACAATCTAAAATACCGTTGGACCGCGTTCCTAGTACCATTGACTTCCCCCCACCCCGGGTGTGGTGGGTCAACCTGGACCTTTAGCGGCACTGATAACGCCGGAGTATCATGTTTGGCTACGAGGGCTACAGGTAGTTTGGGCACGCGCATGGGGCCGTGCTAAGTGCAGGGAGGACGTGACACTGACAGTGTTTTGCACTGTTGACTTTCCTTTCTAAGGACCGTCGACATATGAACGTTTAAGGTCGCGGTCCACTGATGGAGAAGTCAAGACAACGTTTATTAGAGAGCCATATACAGACATAGGCGTAATAACTCTAATAGGATAAATTATACTAAGAGATAAATAAATAAGTAATACAATGGATGTTATTTTAAACGTTTTCTTTTTTCAAAACATAAATATATTTTGTAATTAAAGATTTGTATATTCCAGGTGCGATCAGTTCTTTATAGTGTTTAAGTTCTTTGATTTTTTTTAAAAAATAGTGCATTCCTTTTGTCAGAGTAAATGTCACAATCAATTAGTAAATATGTTCATCTTCCATGCGTTGACAACGGGGGGAGGGGGGGAGGAGGGGACTTTCTTTCTTCAGGACTAATATATAATTTACGATAGCGGCCGCGTTCAAATTCTAAACTATGGTCGCTAATTCTCAGTTTGGTTAATGTTCTTCTATGTTCTATATTTTCGACTTCCAACAAATAGCTTTCAAGTTTGTACTCGGTCTTAAATTCACGGATTGACCTTAATTTGTTTTTCCTACGGATCGAGACTCATCGTCGAAAAGACTTGACCACCATTCTTGTAGTTCAATATCCTCTATTCTTTGTTTTAAATATTTATAAAAATGTTTTAATTCAGTCAAATTCAATGTCACGTATTGCTGGGATTCCCACGCATATCCGAAGCCATTTTGAAATAAGAAAATTTTAACATGAGCTGCCCGGCAACTTTTAGCGTCAGGATCTTTAATTTAACCATGTCTAAATATGCCAGCTTTGCGAGCCAGTGTTTTCGTGTAATGACACAATTCGGGCCCAGTAAGTTGTTACTTTAGATTTTATCTCAGTTATGAGGGGGAGGCGTTCAAGCTCTGAGCGGCAGGCTTTATTTACGGCTCTTTTGCTGACTCCCAAAAGTTCCTAACAAAATTTCACATGCACTAGTTCAATTGGGTCGTGCATTTCATTGTATTTGCCATCAAGGCCCCAAATTTCGCTGCCATAAGTAAGGATAGATTTTATTAATGTATAAAATAAGTGGATTGTTAGGGATAAAGGATTCGCCCATACTTTTACGTCATGAATAATGCTTTCAAAGCAACCTTTTTAAATTCCTGCTTTGCTAGTACAAAAGAACCTGAAGCACTTAAAGTAAATATTTATAAGAGGTTACGTTTTCGATTTGTTTATTTTTGGCATAAAATCTGTAACGGCATACTTTCCTCCCCGTGGCCTGTTGGGGTTGAAAATCATTACTCGGGCCAGGCCTTCGGCCGAGGCACGAGTCAGAAATCGCAAGTGTTTATTACTCGGGCTGCTTGTGGCAGCGACGAGTCTTAAAATGCAAGTCGTTTTTATTTTTTTATTTTTTTTTATTTCATGTAGCACGCGGTCTGCGCATGCGTTAAAGGTCAAATTCACACCAATCAGATTGCACTGTGCTGGTCACGCAACAATCGCCAGGTTAATTTATTTACATAATTTAATACAGTAAAATCAAGATGGCGGAAGACCCGCGAGGAACTTTCTCTCTAATTTGGAGTCTCATCTCTCAAATGTAAGCCAGTTTAATGTTTTATTTAACTTCACTCGTGCGAAAGCCTTCCAACAGGCTCAGGATATTTCAACTGGCGCTATTGACGGAGCCGAAGGACCGCGTTTTTTACCCAGATGGCCAGTGATTTTATATACGACACGTACGACGACCTGAAGCCAGTGAACTGGGGCCAGGATCCGGAAAGCTAAAATTCGAAGAAATAGATATTGGAATCTATAAGCCATCGGCTCGCTGTGCTGCATTTAAAACATCCGAGGAAAACATATTATTTTGGGTGAAGGCACTTCAAGACCAATATTACGAGTCTCTTAAAAACTGTCAGAGATTTAAATTTACCGTAAGTTGGATCAGAGAGTGTTGAGATCAAGTTATTTCGTTCCAGCGAGGATATTGACCTAGCGGAAACGGTACAAGCTGTCGAAGGATTTTACTTATAATCATCCACGTCTACTTAACAACAGGAATAGTTATGTGCCAAGGCATGGGCAAAGATTGAGTTTCCCAGATTACAGATGAAAGTAGAGAACTTAATGAATGAAGAAACAGAGGACACGCGCGACATGCTTGAGAACATGAACATGTTCAACACTTTATATTATACTAAGAAAACAAAACAAATTACAGAGCCTGCAAGTTCACAAGTCAATGAAAAACCCTAAGAGCCTGTAGTTTTGGATCAACATATCCTTGAAACTCCAAAAGCAACATACACATGAGTCAAATTCAAACCGGAAGAGACGGAATTCTTTAGATTATTCACGAGGATAAATTTGTTAGCCCGCAATAAGAACTCTCTCGCTGCTTTAATGACCTTGATTTGTAACATGAAGGCTGACCTAACTGATATGCGTAATGAATTCTTACTCTCGTCACATCAAAACGAAACTCAGTCATTTGGAAGACAAATTAGTGCAGCAAGATAATACATACAAGACCGAAATCAAGATGCTGTCATCGCGTATTATTGACCTAGAAGTTAAAAATGGCGAGTTGAAAGCGGCTGATAATAAAGCTGAGATCCGACTTTCAAAATCAAGAATACAAAAAAGAAGACAATGAAAGACCAAGGTCTCCAGTGTTCCGAGACTACCCAACCTACTGAAGCTTATCAGTTTGTTCACGAGCCATCTTTCTTACAATCAATCAATCAATCAATAGTTTATTAGCACCTTGCACAAACAACTTGTTTACATTGGTGTGTATCCAACAAAGTGAAAGAAAACTAAACTACAAACTCGTTGTAAATATTTAAAATCTCCTTAATGTAGTTACTAGTAACCTTACATGACAACCCGATCCCTATTCATCAGAATACATTTTCTGTGCTAAATGACGAGAGTTTACAATCACCTGACCGACAACTCACTACTAAAGAAAGGGACCATGAAGTACGGTAGTACGGTTAATTCTCGGGTTCAAAACAATGAATATATGCCTGCTCAAATGCAGTGTGTTAAACGAATAAGTAGTGTTTAAATTAGACTTTCTCAAAGTCCTTCTTAGCCCCCCCGCACTCGCTTTTTGACCCAGTAATCGCTTACCAAGTGACTCAGCGAGTTCGACTTGGAGCAAGTCTATGTTTAAATTAAAAGGTCAACATACGAGAAAAACAAAACTATTAAATTACATATATACTAGAGGAGCAGAGAATGAAAGTCACCGCGCTACCGGCCACTAAAGACTGCTAAATTCAGCTAATAATTCTTCCCTTTGGTTATTACTAAGAGGATTTCAAATTCAATCTCATGTGGCCCGAGTGAAAGCCCAGATGGGCTCTTGTTATCTTAGTTTTACTTTCGGTTATTTGTAACCTATTTTCTTGGCCATACAGCTGAGAAAATTTGAATATTATTATGTAGGTCTGATGGAGATTTTGATATAATTATTAAGTCATCAGCGTATAAAAGGCAGCTAATATTGTTTTGTTGTTCAGTTCAGGGGCGTCTCATTATCGTTATTAAGAACCTCCGGCAGGTCACTTAAATAAATATTAAAAAGAGTTGGTGCAGCATACATCCTTGTTTCACACCTTTGTTGATGGAGGGAGTCCAATGGACGTTTTTTTTTTTTTTTTTTTTTGGGGGGGGGGGGGGAGGTTGGGTCCAGGCTTCAGTGGGCGGCGTTAGTGTGGGGCATTAAAGTGCCACTACGACGAAATTTGACCATTTCTTTTGCCACTTTTTTGTATTCCATAAGAACCGAAACAGTGGCAGAAATATCCAAATCAGTGAAAAAAGTTTGCAAAGGGGCCAATTAGACCACACATTTTAGAGAGAGTTTACCGTCAAAATCACGTCCGCCATTACGCGAATCCGTTCCCGTGGGGGAGGAATGCCTAGTCATTTTTGTGCGTATGTGACGTCATACACTTAACGCATCGTTCTCAAGTTGCTTCGAACCCATACATTTCTTCTTATATTGGCTACAAACTCACATTGCGAATTTTGCTGTGGTTTAGTAAATAACGACCTAAAATCTGCATCAGATTCTTCAGAACATAGTAATGTGTCTTTCTGTTTAAATTTATTGCCGGATGTAGATGATTTAGGGGGAAATAGAGCCGCTGGCTTGGACGAATGAATAGTCGCTAAAATCGCTTGGAAAGTGGCCTGCTAGTAAGTAGTGCTAGCTAGCAGAGGTTTCTTATCTTTTCGGGTAATTTTTCCCCAGGGTATTTTCCCTGATTCGGCTTTCAGGTTTGTGCTGTTACTGGATCCGGGCTACAGGGAGAATTCAGCGGAGAAATCACTAAGGTAATGATCAGTTTATAAGTCCTAAGTTTGTTCATTGTTTATAGTGAAACCCGGATTGCTAGTTCGTAAATGAGAGATCGAGAATTATCTGTGTCCCGGCAATAGATTTTCCGGCGAATTACAATGTAATTGCTATAAAATTAAATCGCTCTCTTGTCTAACATGAAATCGTGAATGATAAGAATTTATTAGAGACTAAAAAAATATATTGAAACTGACTGATCGTGGCTATCACAGAACCAAACTTCGCATGCGCCCGTTTCTGTTTGACACACAAACAACTGAAACAAGGTACTTCGTGAAATATTATTGGTGGTTTCTTCTGTGGTTTATTGTCTTCAAAATAAAATTAGCAGTAAATTAAAAGGCATACTACATCGATAGGTTTATCTGTTTATAGGAAACAGCAATATGAGTTATTTATGACAAACTATGTTCTCAGCAAACGTAGCCGCTTATTTTTCGGTCAATCTATACTAGTAGTAGTCTGAGTAGTACATTCTGTGAGTTGGTTCGGCTGTTTTGGCCTTCTTCTGAACTGTTATACTGGACTCTGGTACGGTATTACCGGCTATTCCATGTGATACAAACTATTATGGAGAAGCTTCTGTCCTCAAAACGTACACTGTAAACCATCCTTGCATGAGGCTTGAAGATAATTACAAACCGTATTCTTGGTATTCAACTAGAAGGCTTGAATGTAGCGAAATGCCAGCTTTGTGGTTCGCTAAATTGCTACAGTCTTGTACAATGCACAAACTTGAAGGATTATTTCTATTCGAAACGTTTTGTTTGCTTTTCAAAGCGGGAAAATGGTACACTTTCTTGCTACACATGTTAGTTCGCGTGTTGTTGTGGGAAGATTTCCCAGTCACTGGTGTTTGATTGCTGTGAAAGAGGCGGGCGCCAGAACGTCTAAAACTTTTCAGAGCGTTTTCTTGACTTTCTATTTTCGTTCTAAACATAGTTTGAAAAAAGCTCCAACTCGACGCGAATTTGTGCGAATTACTTCAAATTTTCACAGATTGTTCGCAATTATATCAGCTAAAAAATGTGCCGGCGATTTTTTTAATTTTTAAAAGAGAGGCGCTGAGAGCGATTCCCGCATCTATACTTGGATTGCGCGTTAGCAGTTTCACGAAGACCGAAATATCTTCATAACGGCTTCGAATTTCCACAATCGCCGACACCCTTTCGTAAACAAGGTCTGTGGGAGTCCAGAAAAGCAAACAGATCTTAAATTCATTAAATTGCCGTGGAGTTGGAGCTCTTAGAAACCAACTCGCTTGTTCGGAAAAGAGGTTTATTTAAAATCGCACTTTTATCAAAATTACAAACCTTAGGTATATTGTTGTAGCCAATTTTATGAGCTTTAAAATGAGGTATAATTTATCTAAATACGACGAATATTCGAGACGCTACTTAATTTTATCCGGAACAGTACCCTGAAGGTATACGATAACCTTAAGTGTATGACGTCACGTACGCTAAAAAAGTGACCAGGCGTTCCTCGCCCACAGGCACGGGTTCGCGTAATGGCGGACGTAAAATTCAAGATTCGGAGTCCAGAAAATAAGACTTCCCGTCGTCGTATCGAAAAACGGTTTGAACTGGTAATAATATAGCCACTATACTTTACGAATATGAGAAAAAATTGATATGTCAAAATTTGATCGTAGGGGCACTTTAAGACAACAACAGTTTTGTGAACGAGATGGGAGCAAACACATCAGCCATAGCAAACTGTTTGGACTTTCGACATAAATTAATAAATTACATAATCAATCAAACATGCAGATCAGGTTTCCATAGACTTAGGGGCCGACCATTTGACTTTTGAGGGGGGGGGGGGGGGGGGGGTGGGTGTTCTTGTCTGTGCTCGTTTTTTTTTTCTTTAGCAGTGTTGTTGCACGATTTTTTTTTTGCGAAAAAAGCGGAGCCAGAACAAAGCTTTTCCGCTTGCAGGATATTTTTTTTCGCCACCGTTGGCTTGCAGGTTATTTTTTTTCAAAAACACCCACCCCCCCCCCCCCCCCCTCAAAAGTCAAATGGTCGGCCCCTTAGCTAGTAACGAGAACACAATCGATCGATACATGTCCTAAAGCTTCTTATCGATTAAACTCAGTGTGATTTTCGACTGAGCTCTCGGTGCTTTTTATAGTATCGTAACGACAACGAAAAAACATATGTGGACGTTAAGGGGGGAGGGGAGGGGTTCCGACGAGTCCCTTAACCGAAGAGTGCGAGTACATTTCTAAATAATTTACGGTGCGTTTCTATGGGAGAATTCAAGATCGGATTCTAATTTCCGGGTCGGGCGAAAATGGCGGCAAACTGGTTTCTATTTTTCGAGTAGAGTTTTTTTGGCAATTTAACTGGGCAAGATATTTTTGGAGTGTTGAAAGACAAACCAGCCAATTCTAGTTTAATACTTCTGGTAGGTAAATGTGCTATTCTCAAGACGAAGACCTCTTGCCACAGGTACTTTTTTCGAATCCTTTCCGAAGAAACGCTCGTCCCCAGAACCTTAAGTTGATCATGAATCCTAAGAATCCCGGCCGGTTTTTCGATTAATCCGTCGAATGTATTCTGAGAATGGATTCGACGGATTCAAAATCCGTTTTGAGTTTCTAGTTAGGGAAGCGTCACATGTCGATTTTTCAACGAGAAACGTCCAGCGAAGTTTGGGGGTTTGGGGTGGGAGCAAAGTTATAGGCCTGCAAACTCGGATAATTTTACAGACGTTTGTATGGAAATTTCGACTGGGGCACGGGGCACGGGGCACAAACTTGCCCCAGTCAAAATTTCCATACAAACGTCTGTAAAATTTTCCGAAATTTTCCAAGTTTTCGGGCCTGTATTTTTGCTCCTATTTAATTTTAAGATTAACTCTAAAATTTGGGATTTTGACAAAATTCGAGGTGCTCTTTTCAGCAGTATCGACTGTTTTGCTGTTATACGTATATATCAAAAGTTCAAAAAACCGTGGAAGAGTCTATAGCGATGTTTCGTGTGTCGTCGTCTATATATTGTCATTAATGTGCCAACCAGAGATCCATTGGTTCCTAACACAAAGCGGTCTTTACAAATCATGATTGTACATTAGCATAACAATTGCAATGTTGATCAACACGAAACATCGCTATTCAACTGAATCCGTTTGACTCCCATTTAATATGACTTGGATGGTTTCAAATTAAGGCAATTGTTAAGATCGACTGGAGGTGTCGCAAAATGGTTGACCTAAAAATGTTTGGATAAATTTAAAATACTGGTAGTCCACACATACTCACTATACTCTTGACATTCGTAAGAGGAAATACATCGAAGAAGTCTCCTTAAAATTAAACATCGAATAGATCTATATCATTTGTAAGATTCAGCAGATTTAGATCCGTATCTGATCATGAGTCATACAAGAAATATAAGGTTACCTTAAGTAGACGTAGATCTCAAATAAGTAGTGTATATGGCTGTAGCGCTATTTCAAAGCTGTTTAGAGTACGTATTCACTGTATTCAGACACCTGCACAATAAAAACAGACTCACTCTCAGTGAATCAGTCGAGCCTGCAGACTGCAGTCCTTCATTCTATGTCAGCAGTGATTATTTGATGACCGTGGCATGGATGCATCACTTGCGTCACGAACATGGCGGACGAAGGTGACGGCAAAAGACCTCAGTTTGGAAACCGTCTCTTGACTGATCCCTCCAAGGTTTTTGAGCATAATGCTTGGTAAGAAGTATCAATTGACATTAATTGTTTTGTTACTCGTCATGAAGAAATATCACTCTCTCCTCTCTCCTAGACCTAGCTTGCGCTTGTCTTTAACTTTAACTGTTCAAAATCAAAGTGCACCTAACGTTTATTTTGTTATCATCAATATCGATTCTACATCAGGTTTTGAGTACTTCTGTGAAGAAAGTTTTGGTTTACAGAGAATACTCTATGTTCTACGCTTGGGTTAAACTACAGAATACAGGGCCACTTCAAAAGTGCTCTTGAAAACACTTGAAAACTGTGCTAAATTATCCGAAATAATTCAGGTGTATTTAGACTCGTTCTATCCTGGGTGGCTTCATCTCATTTATTAATAATGCGTTATTCTCCATGGCGTCTTTCTATCACAACAACATCGATTCATAGAGAATATACACTGTTTGCGGGTTGTTAGTAAAGAAAAAAAGTCATTTTAGTCAACATGTTAAGTATTTATTCAAATTATTACAAAGTCGAATTAATTATATGACGTCTACCCAGGGATCGACCCAAGCTTTTACTTACACGGTCGTGGGTCAAGAAAGGTCACATTTTCACGATTTCAAACAAGCGTAAAACATAGAGTATTCTCTGTAAACCAAAACGTTCTTCACAGAAGTACTCAAAACTTGATGTATATTCGATATTGATGATAACAAAATAAACGTTAGGCGCACTTTAAAGTGCAAGTAAAACCATAAAACAACATTAACTCTTTTTGCTCCAAATTCTATTTCTAATATACTTCAGTTGTGACTAAATTAGTTTTCTTTGAGAGACTGGAGCAGCTAGCATTTCAACTAGAATAAAAGTTACCTGAATTGCGGGATTGAACCTACAGGATTTTATTGTAGTAGTTATCTCTTGGGAGGGAGGACGTCACAGGATCCACGACAAGCAACCAAAGACCACCAAAATTAGGGATTAAATGTCAGAAATTTTACAAAATCTGCAAGATTACCTTTTTGTGAGAAACAAACACAATAGTACAATATAAATTTGTATAATTTTTTTTTGGCATGATACAGTGTACTTGCACTTTAAGTCATTAAAGTAAGATATCGGAGCGATCTTTGTTGGGCAGTGCTAAAAAAAAATCATAATACAAGAGCTAAGCCAACAAAAGAACCCTAAGGCATAGCCATCACTAACATACATGTAAGTCTTTGTTTCTCTGGCACAATTATACATGATTTGTCATTAGGGACAGCACATCTCCCAACCTTGGATTAGACCTGAGACTGAGTAGAATGATGTGTCAGGTTATAATAGTATAAATTTACTACACTTTCAACATGGTGGTTGGATAGTGTAGTGGTTATCGCTTCAGCCTTGCACAAGGGAGGTTGTGTGTTTGAACCTGGGGTTAGCCTAAAATTTGCCTTAAACACTTGTCAGAATTCAGGTCACAAACTAGCCCTAAACACCACTCGTTTACCTAGGAATAGGCCCTTTGCAGGACCTGGTCATGTGACCTTTTTAGCCTGTCAATCAAAACAATTTGGTGCTCGTGCCTGAGTCAGCAAAAAAAAGCCTCCCAAACTGTGTTAAATTTAAAGCTAAAATATAGAGTTTTCAAAAAATTGCCATTCCTTCAGTTTTAAAGATATGAACCTAAAACTTGGGCTTTTTACTAATTTTGGCTTGCTCTTTCCATTTCTGGCATTCATATTGTTCTAGCACCAATTTTTTTTAATTGACAGGCTGAAAAGGTCACGTGACCAGGTCCTGTAAAAGGCCTATTCCTGTTTGTGATGGTTAGGGTACATTTAAGTTTTAGGGGTTGGGTTAGGGTTTGGGTTAGATCGTGTAATTTTCAGACCAATCTGTTGTTGGGCAATACATAAATTTTCATGAATGTATGTACATTGTATGCTCCTTATCTTTGTTATAAAAGGTAAAGGTACAGTACAGCCTGGATGTATGTTAACATTTACACGCATATAATGTGCATGTACAAAATGAATTTACTACATGCATTTGAGTGTATTACATGCGTGCACAGTCTACACTCGTGTATTACACGCAAAATGCGTGTAGTTTTCATTTGTTATATAGTTATTGTCAAAAATCAATTCGGCATGAAATTGTTTGTAACCTGAAACTCCAGTGGCATCTCTAGATCTTCGAGCGGTTTCAATTACCAAAGGTTTCCGCCGAAACGTAAAAAATTATGCTGAAGGAAACTTGATCGTATGCTCCGCATTCACTCTGCAATTCACATAATAAATGTTCAAACGACTTGCCCTAAATGTTCGAACAACTTTCCCTTACGTTCAAACAATTCAACGTCACAAAACTGCAAAAGTTTGATGTGGTTCGTGTGATCTCACACTAATTAACAGACAACAAATTAAAACTGAATGGACTCAAACCATTTTTCGTACCAGATGAAAACTGTTCAGATACGTAAATGAAGTAAAAACTTTCAAAACGTTTGATTCTGTAAGCATCTCGATTTCTAAAAGAAAATTTTATCTGTAGAGAATATTTGGTGCGATCTCAAAGCAAAACAAACACAGAGTCAATGATTATTCACACTTCTGTGTCACGGAATTCAAGATTTGGACCTCATTACCTTTGAAAATGGATCCACATTCAATAAAAAGAACTCCAGAATGTTCTGTTTAGTAGACGTTATCATTTGCCAGCAAAGTTGAGAAGCTTTGTGGTGATTTAAACTACAATGCAATAAAATCACACTTCCCGTGAAGTTTGCGGCACTCTTGTTGTGTGAAAAACCAGACAGTCAGTCTCCATGGCTGAAAGCACATGTCAACAACCCTGCTAGCAGAGGTTCTTTTCTCTTGGTGTGTTACAGATTGACAAAGTTGCTCGATACCCTCTCTCCACTAACGAGGGAGAAAAGAACTCTGCCACGATTCGAACGGTTCTTTAGATCTCGCCGGCTCCAGCTTTTTGGAGGTAAGTCACATGACAAACCGGTTTAATAACCCGTTTAAAAACCGGTTTTTCGAGGTCGACGTCACACACGAATGACTTGTTGATACTATTAAAACACCGCCCAGTCTAGAGTCTGCAGTTTCAAGATGGCATCTGTTTTTGGAGTGAACATGAGCGTGAGCGAGTTCGAAGTAGCGTTAAAAGCAGCTGTGACAAACCTCAAGGACAGCAACATCACCCTTGAAGAAGGAAGTTTATTTAATTTTTCCCATGCCTCTTCTTGCCGTTAACAATAGGAAATCTACAATGTTTACTGTCTTGTTTTTCTCGGCCAATGGAAATCCAGATACCGTGGCGCATGCTCAACAGAAAACCGTTCGAATCGTGGCAGAGGTTCTTTTCTCCCTCGTTAGTGGAGAGAGGGTAAGAGAAAAGAACCTCTGCTAGCAGGGTTCATGTCAACAGATCTAGAGAATCTTTGTATCTCCAAAAAGGTTGCTGTGCATTTGAGCGAGCTGAGTTCGAGAAGTTAAAGCTTTTTTAATGACAGTTGTAGCGTGCCATGTCTGGCAAGTTTTTTTTATTCTCTGGAGTTAAACGAGTTAATGAGGCACTGAGGTGCGTGTAGTTCCATGCGTGTAGTACACTCAGTTCGTGTAATTACACTCAGTTGAGTGTAGTACACGCATGGAATTCTACACGCGTTACACACAATATGTGTTAACATACATCCAGGCTGTACTGTATTCATTAATATAGCACAAAGTTCAGTGGTCAAAATGTCTGCCACGCCAAGAGACCGCTCCCTGGACATTCACACCAATGCCTCTGTTCTGATATCTGACAAAACTACCGAAGTCGACCCGCTTGATTTTGAATTCATGTAGGAAGATACATGTATATTAATAATGTCTTTATTTGATATACTACATATCAAATTTACAAAATTAATGTAGTATAAATAAGTACATGTAGAATAAGTAATTATGCAATACAATGGTCTAAAAATATATAAATAATATACATTAAAAAGTAGTATCCAAAAAATTAAGTATTAATTAGTTACGTTGAGGCCACACCCCATTGAGTTTGGAATTACTATGGTCTACCCCTCTCGTTATATTTTTGATTCAATATAGCCTACCTGTCCACTTCGATTATTTAATTTCCATTGGCCACTTTCCAATTCTATTTTTCATTCACTAGCCCACCCTCTAACTTCAAGTATTTAATTACATTTACTATATAGGCCACCCCTCTTCTTCTAATTTTGAATCACTATAGTCTACCCCTCCCTTTCTTTTATTTAATTACTAAAGGGTGCCTCTACTGGTCTATTATTTAATTACTACTTAATTTAATCACCACCTACAGGTTAGCTCAGTGATTAAGCGTCGGTCTGTTGTGTGGGAGGTCGCGGGTTCAAACCCTGGCCGGACCAACACTCAGGGTCATAAAATAACTGAGTAGAAGGTGCAGCCTTTGTGAAACAATTTCGTTCACGAGCTTCTTCTCGGATAAGGACGTTAAATCGTAGGCCCATCAGTGGATGAAGAGCCACCTCGTGGAAATGCCACTTATTAATCCGTTATTACTATTATTACTATAGGTCACACCTCATTGATTTTTGAATTCCTATAGTATACCCCCTTCTATTATTTAATTACAATAAGGTAATCCTGCTGTTCTATTACACCCAGGCTCTAACTTCAATTATTTAATTTCTATTGGTCACTCCTCCCCTTCTATTTTTGATTGACTAGCCAACCCTCTAACTTCTATTATTTAACTACTATAGGACATGCCTTGCATTCTATTTTTTGTACACTATAAGCAAAACCTCCCTTCTATTATTTATTTACTATAGGTACCCCTGCTGTTCTATTATTTGTGTACTATATAAGGCCACATGCCATTGATTTTGAATCACTCTAGTCTTACAATCCCCTTCTATTATTTAATTACTATAGGCCACACCCCATTGATTTTGAATCACTCTATATAGTCCTACACTCCCTGCTATTATTTAATTACTATAGGGTACACCTGCTGTTCTACATGTAGCTATTATTTAATTGCAATCCCTCGCCATTGATTTTTGTATTACTATTGTCTACAGCTCACCCCTTCAGTTGTATTATCAGTCTATTGGTCACTCCTCCCCTTCTATTTTTGATTCACAAGCCTACCCTTTAACTTATATTATTTAATTGCTACATAGTACTCCTTGCCTTTGATGTGTTTCCTTTTCCCTCGCTGGCATATTTACTTCAAACTTTATTCACGGTATTCACACTTCAATGTGTTTCCCTTTTATACGGCAAAGTGCTGTTTCTCTGTTAACGATCTGCTACTAAACTAAAGTTATCAAAGGCTCGCTGGCATGTTTACTTCAAACTTTATTCACACTTCAATCTGTTGCCTGGGTCATTTGTCTGTTTAACTTATTTATGAGAAATAAACTACAAATATTCCGATTAAGCAGCTCTTGCACAGACTTTCGCGGCGAAGTTTTGTCGGTTTATATGAGCACATGTCGGTTTCATGGTGAAAAATCTTAGTTCATTTCGGTTTGATGAGTTTTACTTTGAGAAGAATTCATTGAATGACTGCACTTATTCACCTTCACTCGTATGTAAAACAATAACAACATTCGATTATTAACTCTCTAGGTCTTTATACTGCCAATATTACTGCATAAATTAGACTATTTCCCATATTGATTCAGTTTGGACATGTCTATTGAGTACCTTCATCAGTTCACTTCACTTCAATAGCTTGTCTCGTTCACAGAGTTTGACAACAGTTTTGTATATATTTATACCTTATATCCCTTTATGTTTCTGTTGGTCCGACTGTAGAGACACAAGACTCGGTTCAAAACGGCTCAAAGATTTCAGTGTGAGATTTGCGTCTCTTGACCATAGATATTCTAAGGCTGTGTATGCAAATGTAAGTTTGACAAGAGCACAAACATGAAAGCAAAGCAGGATAAAATTCTCACCGATTATTCTTCCACGAATCATGATAACTCCTTGAAGGAAGGTGCCGAAGGCAGTGTTGTCAAGTCATATCCCATGATTTAGTTATTACATTTTTAGCACACCGACAGGGTCCCTCAGGCTTTTCATTAAAATAATATTTTTATTTGAGAAACGACGCAGAGGAAACACACCAAAACCTTTTACTTGCAATAGAACTAATGTTCTGTTGTCGAATATATATTAACAAAAGAATAATTAAATAGACAAAGATCTTTATTCTACAGCTTGCCTCACCTGATTGAACACTACCCCCCTGAGTTAAATTGTCACTTATCGGTTGATGCCAGGACATAGGTTTTTTCCCTAGTATACTACATGTGCAATGGTCGCATGTGCATGCGCATGTGCAATGGTCGCCTAAAAACACTTTAATTGAATGTAATCTTTATATGGAAAATAAAAACAATATCTTCAACAAAATAAGAAAAGATAGAGTTTCATGTACACACTTTATTAATAATAGCCCCAACAAAACACAAAGCTCTCAGCTCTCAGACCTTAATTTATTTTCAAAAACTTTGAAATTAGAAAAGCTATATATAATCTATTGGAGCCCAAACTGATGTAACACCTCATCACAAGGTTTTCCAATGATAATAGTCTTGTCCAGTTCAGGTTTAATGTCCAATTCCCTAGTATCCAGTGCTCATCTTGAGTGAAATGTATGGAGTTCTTTTCTTTTTATGTCCCTTTATATGATTATGAATGTTGACTGTTGATTGATTATAACTTTTCATTTTCTCTATCCAGGGATAATGTTGAATGGGGAAGAGAACAGGAAGAAGAAGCTTTGAATAAAATTAAAGAAAACACTTGTGTCACAGTTGATGATCAAATGCAAGGTATATGTAGTCACTTCTTAATTTGATATTATTTCTATTATATATCGAGAAAGAAGATGTGTGCCCTCGTTGGAACTAATTCGATTAATGATTTTATTGCAGCAATAATTTCAATAAAGAGTACACCACATTGATTTTTTAAGCAAAACTTAAATTAAATTAAAGTGCCACTACAACAAATTTTGACCATTTCTTTTGGCATTTTTTTGTCAAGAAAAGATTCCAAAAGGACAAACAGTGGTGAAAATATCCAAATTAGTGACAAATGTGCCAAAGGACCAAATTGGCCACTTTGGAAAAGAGTAGGGGATTGGGACGAGGGTGGTCTCGCAAAGGCACTTGGAATCGTTACAGGGGACATGCATCGTACAGAATACAAGCAAACATGGCGAATATCGCAATTAACTCATAAAAGTCAACTTACTTAAAGCAGAGCAAAGAGGTGAAAACTACAGCGGAATGGGAGTTATCAGCAGTTTAATAAGCGAAGCTGTGTGGCCAAATGCTACGATCCGAAAACGTTATGCTTTAGCCGATTCCTAGGTTTCCCATCATCATGGATTTATGATTTTAAAGTTGTACTTTGTAACTTTAAACAGGCCCTGTTCTGTTCTTGGGATTGTAGGGTGAAGAGCCGGAAGGAGTTGGTATCTGGTCAATCGCTACAAACACATGTCACCCTGGCCTAGCGGACTTCAAGTGGTTCAACGTTTCTCAACGTCAACATGAGTGATTTATTGGAGATTGGAGATAATAACTAGATATATCAACTGTATATATCTCTGTTATTGCTTAATCTTGTGGCTCTGTTAAGGGAATAATTCCTAGACAATATTTATTTTTAATAAATTTAACTCCGCTTCCCGTCCGAGATGTAAGGAGACACATTTTCTTGTCGAATCAGACTCGCGGTTATTTCTCTTGTCAGTAGTTATTCACGGCATACAATCCCATGAACAGAACAAGACCTGTATAGCTAAAATTACAAAGTATTTAATACTTTAAAGTGACAAATCTATTATGGTGGGAAACGGTAGGAATCGGCTAAATCATATATAACGTATTCGGATCGTAGCAATCGGCCACACAACTTCGCTTTACATCTGCTAACTTCCGTTCCATGGTAGTTTTCACTTCTTTGCTCACTTTCTGTGCTTGTATTCGATGAGTTAATTGCGACATTAGCCGTGTTTGTTTGTATTCTGTACGATGCGTGTCCCCTGTAAAGATCTCAAGCGCCTTTCCGAGACCACCCTCGCCCCAATCCCCTACTCTTTTCCAAAGTGGCGAATTAGACTGTGTACAAATTTTGTGGAGAGTTTGCTATCATTTTCTGTATTGAAGCCATATTTATATTCAAAACTTAGTTCTTTCCTTTCCTTTGCGGAAAATAGTAAAATATATTTTTTAATTTATAAGTTCATCCCCTGTGCACATGTGTTGTTGGTGGACATAATAATTCAAGATTTGGAGTCCAAATAATATTACTTCCCATTGTTGTCTTGAAAAACTATTTGGACAGGTAATATTATAATAGCAACTTTACTTTTAATTAATACAAAAATAATGCAAATAATTTTAGTAATTATTTTTATGAATGTGGGTATTTTTAATTATTTTAACTTATTGTATTTAATTGTTTTTACAATATTTTTATAGTCTGATAAGAATTTTAGCATTTTAATTGTAGGATCGTAGACTTTTTGTAGATATATAATTATATATTTATCATTGTAAATAGAGGGCCACAGGGTGATCAGTACCTTTGGTTACTGTAAGTGTTACCCTCTGAAAATAAAGTCTGTTGTATTGTATTGTATGCAAAAACATTGCTGTCTCAAAATTTGATTGTAGTGGCACTGTAAATATTTTTAAAGCAATAAATAGAGAATTTAAATTCATCATTAATAATAATTATAATAATAATTATTAATAATAATTGTACATGAGCCTTGACCACTATGCCATAGAGGGGATCAATACAAAGCACCATACTCATTTACTTTATGGGCCGCGCCAAGCAAAAAGGGACCTTATGATGACATATTTTGCCAATTTTGAGTTACCCAGGTAAGGGCAGTTTGGAACAGTTTTCTTTAGATACTGTAAGGGAAAGAATGATTTGCCAAAATTCAGCTCCTAAAGTGGAAACAAAATCGCTGTTCAAAAGTTGTGACTCAAATGCCCATTCTCATTGACATTTTGTTGACAATATTATTGATCTCCCTTGAAAAGAGAAAACATGAGCTAGATAAACATGTAATATGTCTAGTGATCTTGCCATTTTATCTCTACAGCTAGGAGTTGTTGTGTAGCTTGCAAATTTATACTGTAGTAGCTAGAGGAAAATTTTAAACTTTGTTTTCGAGTTAAGCTTTTTGGAAACTTCTCTAGATTGCAAAAACTTCCTCATGGCTTCCTCTCAGTCCAACTCAAAGTGGCAACTTGCTGTCACTGCAATTCTCATTCTCTGCAGCATAAAAAAATAGCAATTCTTACTTTAACATTCTCTTCCAAGAAATTGCTCTGTCAGTCCAAAAATATCCTCATTATTCCTCTCATCTACACAGAAAGCATCTGCTGCAGTTGTTTTGTGAAATATTCAAGGATAAAAGTTGAACAGCAGCAGACACTCAAACCAGTGCTTGCATTGTTCACAAGCCAGTTTGAAGTCTCTCACAAATTTATTCTTAATTTGAAAAGCTGTTTTTATAAATGTATTTCTAATGAATGAAAACATGTGATACTAATATTACTCTAACTTCCACTTTTCTTTTATTTTTATCCTATTCAAACAGATCTATGGAAGTGATTTTGATTCTACTGATTCTTTGTTAGCCCATGAACCGCTTGCTCTACTAAATTCAAAGTGATTTGTTTTTGCACGTTTTCTCGAAAGGATGTCATATATGTCATAAGGTTCCTTTTTGCTTGTCGCGGCCCATATATATGATGGTGCTACTATAATATTAGTACCCAGTCCCCCACAGTCTAGTCCAAATTTGCATAATTTA
The DNA here is from genome assembly GCA_030867875.1 of Actinernus sp. WN-2022. Lineage (NCBI taxonomy): Eukaryota > Metazoa > Cnidaria > Anthozoa > Actiniaria > Actinernidae > Actinernus > Actinernus sp. WN-2022. The sequence continues at coordinate 186,485,943 of JAOWCC010000577.1, forward strand.
TGTACAGTAAAAACCTTATAATAGCCTGGAATTTCACTAAAACTGTGCACAAATTGAAACCAATATGTTCAAACCCCAGCCGGACTAACACTCGGGGTCTTAAAATAACTTGAGTAGAAGGTGCTGCCTTTGTGAAACAATCTCGTTCTCAAACTGCAAATGGTTAGACCTTCACATCTTTTTGGATAATAAGGATGTAAAATTGTAGCTGCCACATCGGCCTCAAGTTTTATCAGTCTCACTTGACACTAGACTGTCATGAGTTATCAACGTGAAATAAAGTTGCTTTATTTACTTTACTATAGTTACATTATGCAACTGATAAAGAAGAAACCACAAGCAGAAAACTTATTTATAACACGAATGTATATCAGTGCCGTTACGTATAAGATAAACAAAGTACTGCTCTGATTTACTAACTGGTTGTGTGCATATATACATGTACAATGTACTAGTTAGCAGTGATCTTAATCTCATTCTCTTTAATTCGTTATCAATGATGCAGCCAACTAGTATATCTGATTGTGTGTGTACTAACAGTGATCTGACTGTGTGTACTAATTGGCCAGTAACAAAATGAGCAGGGCACTGGGACCGAGTTCATCAGTGACTGTGTGCGTGTACTAATAATATGTCACTGTGTGCATACTAATAACGATGTGACTGTGTGCTAATGACGATGTGACTGTGTGCATACATGTACTATTAATGATTTCACTGGGTGTGTGTACTAATAATGATGTGACTGTGTGTGCTAATGACGATGTGACTGTGTGCATACATGTACTATTAATGATTTGACCGGGTGTGTGTACTAATAATGATGTGACTGTGTGCTAATGACGATGTGACTGTGTGCATACATGTACTATTAATGATGTGACTGGGTGTGTGTACTAATAATGATGTGACTGTGTGTGCTAATGAAGATGTGACGATGTGTCCATACTACTGAAGATATTGTATCATTTTTATTAACATCATTTGGATATACAATGTATCTATTTCTTCTCAGCAAAATACGAGAATGATGCTGATCAATTCTGGAATGAGTTCTACATGCAACATAAAAATAGGTTAGTTGCTGCTACAGCGAGCAAGCCTGAAGTGAGAAAGCAAGGCAGTGCATTGAGGTCATGTGCAAGGACACAGAAATGATATGCAACAGTAATGTTTCTACTTTTGTTTCTAACTTCAAGGTTTTTTAAGGACAGGCATTGGCTTTTTACGGAATTTCCAGAACTCGGCACAGCTGCAATGGATGACACAAACTCCGAAACCAACATTAGTGATGATAACAGAACACCTAAGGGTGTCAAAAAAGCTGACATAGAACAGGACATGCAGCCAATGGATAATGATGATTTGACATCTGTAAAGTCAAATGTTTGCCATCAAGAAATATATCCTGGGGTTCATGCAAAGAAGACCATTCTTGAGGTAAAATGATTCAAAGGAGTTTTTATGTGCATTGATCTTAACATCAATCCACTCATGATCATAAGGATCCTTTACTAAATAAAATGCAGCAAATGATATGTAATAATTACTTAAGTTTATTTTATACAATCATGTAACTTACATTTATTAATGAATGTTACAGTTAACATATAGTCTCTTGAATAGTGTCTCTCATTTTTTACACAATATTATAGTTAAATTTATTGCAAATTGCTAATGTAATTTTATATTAGTTTTTAAACATATATATTTACACTTTAATTTTACTTTCAATTCTTTGTTCGAGGGCCACAAGTTTATCAGTTTTAATTGTCAAGTGTTACCCTAGCTCATAAAATAAAGTTGTTAATTTATTATTAGGTTGGTTGTGGGGTTGGAAATACAGTTTTCCCCATCTTAGAAGCAAACAAGTAAGTATTTATATCTTAGTAGTACATATCATTAGTATGTTCTCTTCCCATGCCTGCTTCATCAGAGAGCTCTAAACCCATCAGGGGGTGACTCGGACCTGCAAAACTGGACTGCAATGTACATATTACCTGGTACGTCATAAACGAGAATGCCCCAGGCACTAATGATGAAACATGTATCACCTCACTTCCCATGATCAAGTTTTAAACAATAAAACCAAGGATCTATCATGCCTTGCTAATGCAGACCACACTTACATTTTATAGAAACTAATTTATTTATTTGTATTATATAATCTTTAGAAAGATAATAATATTTTTATTGTGCTGTTTCAGTGACCCAGACCTGTTTGTATACTGCTGTGACTTTTCCAAAACTGCTGTAGACTTAGTTAAGGTAAGACCCAGGGATAGAGCAGATTTTGTATGAGTGGGATAAACTACGGCACTGACTATGGCACGGTTACTAGTGTATGGCATGCTGTGACTCAAGGCTATTGTTTTTATCCTGTTGATCCAATCAAGTTACAAAGTTATGGTACAATAAGTTACAGTACGATTTTCTTCGTATATTGATCAGAAGAACCCGAAAATGCCTTGTTTTCTAACCTAACTCTAACCTCGACCTCTCAAGTAAAGAAATTATGGGATAGACCTCAGACAAAGAAATTATGGGATAGAAATGCCAGAAAAATCATAGACTATCATTTTGCTCTTTAAATAGAACACTGGAAAGTGTGTTATTACTTCCTAAAGTGAAGAAGCACACAAGATCAGTCATGTTAACACGAAATGGGTCTTCCTTTCTAAAGCTCTTTTCGTGTTATAAGTGCCACATATATATTTTAACTTGTTAAAAATAAATGCCAATAAACATAATAATGGGTGTGTGCACACAGTAGTGCACACAGTAAAGCACAGCTAGTTTATTAAACAGATCTCTTGTATGGATGTCACTCGTAGTGCTAATATTACTTTTAAGACATTTTAACTGCAGGCCAATACAACTACTAACATCAAATATACAGGGTCGATTTAACATAACAACAGCTTGGTCCTGTAGAAAACTAGATTTTCTAGTCAAAATATTGATTACAGTCAATCAATAAACAACTTTACTTCAGTGTCTAATCACTATAAAATGAAATGAAATGAAAGCTCAGTTGTATACAATAGAAAGGTGTATATACACAGGGATTGAGCCAGAAATTGAGCCAGAAGGGACAATTTGGCCCTTTTGCGAGTGATCTGGCATTTAATATGCCCTTTGCAGGACCTGGTCACATGCCCTTTTTAGCCTGTCAATCAAAAAAAATTGGCGCTAGAAAAACATGAATGCCAGAAATGGAAAGAGCAAGCCAAAATTAGGAAAATGCCCAAGGTTTAGGTTCATATCTTTAAAACTGAAGGAATGGCAAATTTTTGAAAACTCTATAATTTAGCTTATTTTACCACAGTTTGTGAGGCTTTTTTTTTGGCCGAGGCAAGCCGTGCTAGTTTTCAGTTTTAAAGATATGAACCTAAAACCTGGGCTTTTTACTAATTTTGGCTTGCTCTTTCCATTTCTGGCATTCATGTTGTTCTAGCACGTAATTTGTTTTGATTGACAGGCTAAAAAGGTCACATGACCAGGTCCTGCAAAGGGCCTATTTCCTTTGGAAGCGGACAAAGCAGGTCAATTTGACCATTAGTGTATTTTTTTCAAGGGACAAATGTATTTTTAAAGCGGGAATGGCGCAGCCTGGCTCGTTCCCTGTATACATGTATGTGGTTAACCTGAGTACCCCATCTTCCCTTTTTGAGAGCCTGATACTCACTACAGGTTAATATGTGGTGAATTACGTGTAGTAGATAGGAAAAAAACATGATTCAATAACATGTTAGATACATATGTAGTACAAGTTTTATTTCACACAATATATTTGCATGTTTGCTCTGCAAATTAATATCAAGATATAATAGTACCATATGGTTGTATTGGTGAAAAGGGAAGTGAGCTGCATAAGTTCAATATATTCTCCAATGCCTGTCACCCACAGGAACATGGCGACTATGATCCCCATCGCTGCCATGCATTTGTCTGTGATGCCACCCAGGAGGACTTTGAGTACCCTTTCCCCGATGGAAGTCTGGATATCATCATCTTGATATTTGTACTATCAGCTATACGTCCAGACAAGTAGGTTATGCTATCATGATATTTGTACTATCAGCTATACGTCCAGACAAGTAGGTTATGCTATCATGATATTTGTACTATCAGCTATACGTCCAGACAAGTAGGTTATGCTATCTTGATATTTGTACTATCAGCTATACGTCCAGAAAAGTAGGTTATGCTATCTTGATATTTGTACTATCAGCTATACGTCCAGACAAGTAGGTTATGCTATCTTGATATTTGTACTATCAGCTATACATCCAGACAAGTAGGTTATGCTATCTTGATATTTGTACTATCAGCTATACATCCAGACAAGTAGGTTATGCTATCTTGATATTTGTACTATCAACTTTTAGTTGATTATAGATGGTTTGCACTCAAATGACAAAGGGCATGGCGGCCATGTTGGTGTACAGAACAAAAGAAGCTAACGAAGAATCTATTGTTAGCTGTACACCAACATGGCGGCTATGACGTAACGTGCAAAGGGTCTCATACAGGAACTAGTTATCCATTGTAATGCCGTGCTAATAATTCATTGTTCACTCATGAACTGTTTCATATAACAAGTTGGTCACGAGTCATACATGTATGGTAACCTAGATAACCTTAAGGTTTTTTTTCAGGACCTACACATGTACCAACTCAGAAATGTATTTTTTTCGTTGTTGAAAAAGAACAGCTTACCAACGAAAGTTAATGCACCTTAGTGTGTGTGTCTCCATGTTTCCTGGGAAGGATTTTGTAAAAGTATTTTAATATTTGTATATTTTTAATAATTCATTAGGATGCAAGGAGTAATTTACAGGCTATCAAAGGTAACTTAAAGTGCATATGAAGTGAAAGAATCGACCCCGTTTTTATTTTATTAAATGTTAGTCTTCTCTTAGTCATTTTGTGCAAATAAGAATAAAATTGGAGAGCGCGAACATATTTTTTTTTTGTGCCAACGTCAGGCATAATTGTCAATTTTTATGCCGTTAAATATATGCTAATCACATGCATGACGTCAGTTGGTTTGCACATTTATATTCACCAAAGTCATAATATGGCCCACGGCAAGGCTTCTCTGAGAACAAATATGAGAGATGGCAAGGCCCCTTAAGTAAGACATAGTTAGAATGAGAATTAGACAACAACAAAAAACACTGTATTTTGTAGTATTTACGAAGACGAATATAGATGTGCAAACCAACTGACGTCACGCATGTGATTAGCATATCTTTAACGGCATAACAATTGTTGCATGATTTCGACAATTATGCATAACTTCGACAAGGAGAAACATAATGTTCGCGCTCTCCAAATGGAATACTAAAATTTAACAAAATAAAATAGAAAACGGGGTCGACTTTTTCACTTCATATGCACTTAAAGATCGACAATTAACCTTCTTCACAATAATCTGCTGTTATATGAATAATCATTAGCACAGCAGCTGTAGTAGATGTATCTAACTCTCAGCTTAAACAGTTTAAAAATGAGACTGTTTTCATTGCCATGAGATACGCCAGATAACTATGTTTCATTTACATTATGTACACTGAAAACAAGACTCTCACCAACCACACCGTTATTTGTGAAAAGTCTGATATGTTTGTTTTGGGGCCAAAACCTTCTTTCTGGCTTCACTTGGAACCGGGATCGTACTCAAAAGAACAGACGAGACTTGGTCTGAGTTGAACTTCGCTTTATTCGTACTCGCAGAGAACTCCGCACCAACTCCTGTCTTACAATGTGGGCTTCGCCTTTTATTGGCTAGCTCTTGTCAATCTTATGGACAGACAGCTATCAATTTAAAGCTTGGCTCCTATTGGCTATCCTCTCAATGTATTCTGATGTAAGGCAACTAGTGAATGGGAGAAACCAGTGAAAAGATTGACAAAACAAGAATAAAACTTGACATAGGATTTGCTTAACCATTGACACTCATTCTACCTTAGAGAAAGTTAAGTCTTAACCGAAAACATTAGGAAGATGTGACTTTAGAACAAAGTCCAAATTCAATTAAGTACACACCATACTCTTTAGGGTGAGGAGGAGCTTAGCTCAACGCTAAACTAAGGGCCGCCTATTTCATGTGTATGTGAAAGTCACCTAAACATGATTTAGCTCACACAAGTTGCCTGCACATAAGTACTTGTAAATAGGATATCAATCAATCCATCGTTTTCATAGTTCAACTCGTCTTGACCCCAACGCATTATCTCTGACATATTTAATGGCTTCTCCTAAACCTTTTTGTTAATTGAATCAAAACAACTCTTAATGGCTTTTGCATACGGAAATCAAAGCATAATTATATAGTCATTAATTTAAATATGATAATAGATCTAGAGTTTGTTGTAAGTACACATATAGCTGGACTACTGTTCGGTGTGACCCGTGATCCGTGTGTATATTTGCGTGGTCCGTGTGTATATTTGTGTGATTCATGTATATATTTGTGTGATTCGTGTATATATTTGCATTCCAGATGCTCAAACCAGGCGGAGTGATATTTTTTAGAGATTATGGACGTTATGACATGGCTCAACTAAGATTCAAGAAAGGTGAGGCGAGACTGAACATTACTCAAGTTTCATTGCACGTATCATACATGTTCAGTATATGTAGTTGATATGATTACAATAATTAACTGAAAATGGTATCATGAGATGGTCGAGGTAAATGACTATATGATGATCGGTGTTGGTTTGTCAGTGGTTATCCCTTCACTGAATGGACCAACAACAACAACAACAACAACAATTTATTTAATACCACGCAAATAACTGGATACAAAAGTGAATAAAATATTGCAGTAGTTGGGTATTGGCTACCAGGAATGTACACATCCCCGTAAATGATTAACCCTCCCCTTACTCAATGAGGGCCGATAGCAATAGCATACTGCATTCCCGTGCTGTATTCACTGATTGTGTTTTTATGTCTTTCTAAAAGCTCATAACAGTAAGAAACATATTGTGTGTAAAAAACTTGAAGCGCTCTGGAAATTTGCTTATGAACTGACAAACCTCGTGCACATGTGGGATGGTATAAACTTGTATACACGTAGTCTTTAAGGAAAGTATTGCATACCATTTAAATCCAGCATTGGGGGCGGGGACTTCAGCTAATTAACAGCCGAACATTGACTCATACATGCGCAACACGATGACCTATCCCCTCAATAGGCGCTGTTCAGCAGCACCAACCAAACATAAACAATAACTTACAATATAACGAGACCTTAATGTATCGACCCTGGAATAATATATTACGTGTACAGCAGGTTACAAAGGGAAAGCTTAGTTTTAAGCAATAAAAAACTACAGCCACTTTCTTACATCTCATCTCCTTTTTAATCGTGGATATTGCGATAGCAGGCCATGAGTTATTAGTATGGGGAAATGGTGCCGCTCACTCTGTCACTCACTCACTCACTCCGTAAGGTGTTGACAAATCGATATTATCAATTTTCTCATCTGATTCCTTTATTATTCAATCAAAATTCCCCAAGTTCTACCTCCGTTGGAATATATTGGTCACTCGCATATCCGTCTAACTTGTGGGAGTTGTATATGATGTTTAGAGAGTTTTCACCACCAACTAAAACATGCCCTTTATTCAAATATACAATCCCAAATAAAGCGTGAAAACAATCGGTAGTTTTTTTAACATGTCAAATGGAACACAAAACTTAAGTTTTATTTGATCTATTATTTTATTAGATATGTTTGCGTTTTAACAAATCTATCGTGACATATTTACCTATTGACCTCTTCCAACGCGAATTATCAAAATGGAGTAAGGAATATTCAGTCCTGAGTAGGGCAAAATACACGATAAACAGCGACGATAAACATGCAAACATGCGTAGTGAGATAAATATTACGTTTTAGGTTTTAATCGAAATGTTCCTGCATACATATGAGGTTTGTAGGAGGATGTTTAGATGTAGATTTTTGATAAAAGTAGTGCCATAAAATTAATGAAACTTATATGGTGTCTTAATCTTTTCCTTGGCTGTGTCTGTATGCAATTTCAGTGAATTAGAGTGAATTTTATCCTCTTTACCGAGAATTTTCTCGGTAAAGAGATAATTAAAATGAAGCTCGAAAACTCGGGCTACAAGCCACGCAGATTAGAGTGCATTTTCTTTCACGACTATCATGGAATTCAAAAACAAAAACATAACAGTTGTAACGCTCTTATAATATAACTTATAATATTTATTTACAAAACGTCTTATAATATCACTAATACAAAATCTCGTTTTTAATTAATATTCAGAAAATGTGTTTTCGGGTATTCTTCTGTTTAAACAAAACACCAGGCATGTCGTGTGGCCTTTGCCGTTTGTGCTACATTTTTTTTTACTGAATGTTTGCATGGACTGTTGTCAAATAATGCCAATTTGATGGTGGTTAACACTATATTCTGGAAAGGAGAATATTTTTTACCATTTATTTATGAATTAAATGCAATTCTGCAAGTGTGGCATAGAAATGGGCGTGGTAAGTCACATGGTGGAATGTATACCAATATGTCCATTAAAATAAGATCACCACAACAGAAATATACATATCTAGTGGTTATCGCAACTCATTTTGATAAAGTTTAGTATTTGACCACCCCCCATACATTAGGCCTTGGTTCTTAAAAATAGACAACCAACTGAGACAGAAGTGCATTTGATTTCTGCTCCTAGCTCCTGTCTGGAAAATAGTTACACATTGAAACTTGCTGCAAACAATTATCTCCATGTGTGGATTCAATGTAGTGATTTTAAATGAAAATAACCAAGATTTCGATTTTTATGATAAAATGTATTAACCCTTTAAGCCCCAAGAGTGCCATATGGCACTATTACTGGTTACTTGCTTTGAGGGTATAAATCTGACTAAGTTCAAATAGCAATGCCCTGAGATTCCCACACACCTTAATGTATAGACCAATGATCCTATTGAACTGCATTAGGCATATTAAAAATGAATAATTTCATCTAAATCCCCCTTTCTTTGCATAAGTTAAGTATTGTTGACATTATTTCACTTCAGAAAAAGGGACTAAAATGACAGTTACAGAAAAAAATATTTCCCCTCAGATTCTAAATTTTCTCACAAAAATGCATATTTCACATAAAATTTAGAGTTTCATGTTTGCACTGACCTCACTTTCTGTCCCCCAACACCTAAACTGGCCCAGAACCAAGCCATTCTGTCCACAAGCACTTTACAGCAAGCTAAATTCATCCATAATGACCGCAAAGCATGCCGGGAAATCCTACCAAACAGCGACATGGCCCTTCCCCCATCTTCATTCTTCAAAATATATACTAAGTCTAAAGCCATTTCGACCTAATACCTTCATATTGGAATCAATGGCAAGTAAATATTGTCCAATATTCCAAAAAAGCTATGATAGGTGGCTCCAGACTCCCATTTATAAAGCCCACGCTAAAGTGACGGAAGACGTCCTGGCCCATTCACGAGTGGGAAATAAGGCTCTTTCTCTGTCACAATAAACTGGCACAAACTCGGTTCTTTGAGAAAGTGCTGATTGAAGCTCTCATCAGACTTAATGATGTCCTCCAGCACTCTATAAATGGTGTCAGAAAAAGGCTTTAAAAAGCCTTAAATTCTGTTTTCCCCCAAACAAACTTCCCTCCAGCTCCATAGCAATGCGACGTCAACGTATCCAAAATGGCCAACAAAAAACTTTGAGCCCCCAGTATTGTTAGTCAGATGAAAATTCCATGGTAACAGTGACTACAGCTTTCTTAGGGGGGGAGGGTTTGTTGCAGTCTAGAATGAGCCAAAAATCAGTTAAAAGCCCACGGGGCTCAAAGGGTTAAAGGTGTGGTCTAGACGTCACGAGCACGTCTTCCCAATCTGGTTACTAAAAATACACATTCAACATTATCATCCCGCAATGCCATAGCTTCATGGTTTAACTAATTTGCATGTCATTGTATTGCACGAGCGTTCCGGCAGTAGCGAAGCGTAGCAAGCGTGTATGTTAGTTCAAAAGCACACAAGTATGTAGAATCTAGACAAAAGAGAAATTTCGGAAAGACACAAGCTATCAACAAAATGATACAGCAATGAAGCTTGCATGGATGAATGTAAAAGTTCCCTATGTTTTTGTTTTTATTGCTCGCCCTTAAAATGATTCAATGCTCTTGAAATTTACAGGAACAGGGTAGTACATGTTGAATTTCAGGTGAAAATATTTATCGACTAGTTTTCGAATTACAGCTTCCTTAGCAAATAAGTTACTATTTTGAGCAAAATGAGCATATTTATTACTTATGATTCCATCAACCGAAATCGAACAAAGCAAATGGAATGATATTTTCATGGGAAGTAGTCATATGAAGTAATATGCTAAAAACATTGTTTGAATCGGTCCGGAAAACACAGTTCTCAACGACTAAACAGAAAGTAAGGCGAATTGTATATTTTTTTTAACGAAAATATTCAACCCAATTTGTTTCGAAAATGCGCTCATACAATTTTTTTAACTTTGCAGTATTGAAGGCCTACATATAGACTACAAGAGACACTAGATCATTTTAAAAGTTTAGGACTAGATTTCGAGAAAATTCATGATATTTAAAATTCATGACGTCAGCGTTGTGTTGCTATGGTAACGCCAATGTCAAACAAACCTACATTTTTGGAAAGTTTATTCTGTTTCTAGTAAATGGGTGAAGAGGCCAAGGCCGACCGAGCTCTGACAGTGGAGCATCGGCCGTTCAAAGTGAGTATGGTGCGTCCCAGGCGAGCCACCTTAAAAGAGCCGGTTTCACTGATCTAACTGCCTCCCGGTTAGCTCAGTGGTTAAGCTCCGGTCTGTTGAGCGGGAGGTCGCGGGTTCAAACCCCGACCGGACCAACACTCAGGGTCATAAAATAACTGAGTAGAAGGTGCTGCCTTTGCGAAACAACTGCAAATGGTTAGACCTTCCAACTGTTTGATTGTGCAGGATATTTTTGGGGGCACGATCCTTTGCACTATTTTCGGACTATAGAAACATTCCATATTTGCTCAGATAAACTGCACTGTCTTGAAAGCTTAAAATATTTGTAAGTACAGTATTTTAACATTTAACAATGTTCCATTTCCAAATTACAACTACAGTGTCTCCCGCCTCCCGGTTAGCTCAGTGGTTAAGCTCCAGTCCCTCCCGGTTAGCTCAGTGGTTAAGCTCCAGTCCCTCCCGGTTAGCTCAGTGGTTAAGCTCCAGTCTGGAGGTCGCAGGTTCAAATCCCGGCCGGGATAGAAGGTGCTGCCTTTGCAAAACAACTGCAAATGGTTAGACCTTCACGTCTATTTGGATAAGGATGTAAAATTGTAGGACTAGTGTCCCCAATTAGTTGCAAAGCTAAATACATTTGACACTTAAATAAAGTTATTTACTTACTTACTTACTTACTTCAACACGACAACACGAGTGACGTTTGGTCTATGTTTCTTTCATTATAGGTCGATGTCTATCTGAAAATTTCTACGTTAGAGGTGACGGGACGCGAGTCTACTTCTTCACACAAGGTACAGTTTGTGGTGCAATGATATCTATGTGCTCATGTACACCGAATTAAAGTGCTTCTGACCCTTCTTGACATTTTTCTGCCTTTGAACCTTTGAAAGGTTTTGAGTACTTTTGCGAAGAAATTTTTGGTTTACAAAGAATACTCTATGTTCTACGCTTGTTTGAAATGGTGGGAAATTGACCTTTCCTGACCCATGACCGCGTTAGAAAAAGCCTGGGTCGATTACCGGGTAGACATCATCTCATTAATTCGACTTTGCAATAATTTGAATAAATACTTAGCATTTTGTCTAAAATGACTTTTTTCTTTACTAACAATTCACAAACTGTGTATATTTTCTATAAATCGATGTAGTTGTGATAGAAAGGCGCCATGGAGGATAATGCATTAATGAGATGACGTCGACCCGGGAATCGACCCAGGCTTTTTCTAACGCGGTCATGGGTCAGGAAAGGTCAATTTTTCAACATTTCAAACAAGTGTAGAACATAGAGTATTCTTTTTAAACCAAAAATTTATTCGCAGAAGTACTCAAAACCTTTCAAAGGTTCATAGGTAGAAAAATTTCAAGAAGGGTTAGAAGCACTTTAAACACTGGAAGGTCGAGATTTGAAAGGCGAATGGTTGTTCACAGGGTACACGACTACCGCTGGCCCGCACAAAGAGCTAATTAATCTAATAAGGAAGTTCTGATTCGCTAAAATTCCTAGAATCATATTTTCCTGTTTTATTTAACGCTGATACTTTCCCTTCCATGTTCTAGTATAATGCGTTGCTTACCTTTGAGTCGGGAGGACATTTTGTTGCAGTCTAAAATACTCTATATAGAGTGCAGACTTATCTGGTAAATAAATCAAATACACCCTGAATGAAATACAAACCTAAAATCTCATTCATGGAGTACCACAGCGATCCGTGTTTGCCTCTCCCTCCTGTTTGTAAGTAGTGTTAACAACATGAGCAGGAGTGTTGTATCAAACAATCTCGAGCCGGAGGCGAGGCTGATACAACACTCATGCGACTGTTGTAAACTACTTATCAAATGAAACTATATAATATTAAAAATTATATGAAATTTCGATGGGAAACGTAAAAGAGAGAGTTCAGCTCTATAGTGTACTAATGGTCATGCGCAGTGTGCACAAAAATAGGTCCCACATTGACCAGACTGGTCTTTCACATTTCACCCTACAGCTGGGATGGGGTAGTGAGTGATTGGTTGTGAGACTTCTCCCTCACAGACACTAGCATGGTGTTTGTTGGGTACAGGACTGGTGATTAAAACATCAGTGTCTGTATAGATCTGATACAACACTAGTGTAGGGGTAGTGAGTGATCGGTTGTGAGTCTTCCCCCTCACAGACACTAGCATGGTGTTTGTTGGGTACAGGACTGATGATTAAAACATCAGTGTCTGTATAGATCTGATACAACACTAGTGTAGGGGTAGTGAGTGATCGGTTGTGAGACTTCCCCCTCACAGACACTAGCATGGTGTTTGTTGGGTACAGGACTGATGATTAAAACATCAGTGTCTGTATAGATCTGATACAACACTAGTGTAGGGGTAGTGAGTGATCGGTTGTGAGACTTCTCCCTGACAGACGCTAGCATGGTGTTTGTTGGGTACAGGACTGATGATTAAAACATCAGTGTCTGTATAGATCTGATACAACACTAGTGTAGGGGTAGTGAGTGATCGGTTGTGAGACTTCTCCCTGACAGACGCTAGCATGGTGTTTGTTGGGTACAGGACTGATGATTAAAACATCAGTGTCTGTATAGATCTGATACAACACTAGTGTAGGGGTAGTGAGTGATCGGTTGTGAGACTTCTCCCTGACAGACGCTAGCATGGTGTTTGTTGGGTACAGGACTGGTGATTAAAACATCTCTATCATTGATACAGACATTGATACAGACATTGATACTTTATTAATCAGTTCTGTATCAAACTAACGCAAAGTTCTGTATGTGGGTTTACAGCAGTATTCATGTGACTCGAATACTGCGTTTGGATTGGTTAGCACCCTTATGAATTATTAATGACTTTGATAATATTCATTAATGACCTGCCCGAATCACAATATGGCTGGGCTATCGGATTGGTTTAAGGCTAGTAAGTTATCGGTGAATGTAAAAACATCCAACTATATGACTTTTAGACCAAGGCAGAGAAGGCAAACATTTGATCTGGCGATAGAAATAAACAATGTTAGTATTGACAAGGTTAATGAGGTCGTATTCCTGGGGGTGATCTTGGACGAAAATATGTCTTGGAAGTCTCACATCTCCCATCTTGCCAGTAAAATATCAAAATCAATAGGAATTATATACAAATCAAGTTTTTGCCTTTCCAAGCCAGCATTACGTACTTTATACTATTCCTTAGTTTATCCATATCTTCAATATTGTATCACGGTCTGGGGCTCTACCTATCCATCCAACCTTAATCGTATTGTTCTGCTTCAAAAACGCGTAGTGCGAGTTATTAATAATGAGGCATTTGATGTGCATACTGACCCTACATTAAAAAAAAAATATGATTCTGAAATTTGAAGATATTTACTTATTCAATTTAGGAAAGTTCATGTTCCTGTTCAAAAATAATTTATTACCTAGAAGTTTTGATAAATCTTTTCTACGAATTTATCAAGTTCACAATTATAATACTAGACATTCTAAACTTTTTTATATTCCTTTATGTAGAACCAAAATTAGACAGTTTTCTGTTTATTATCAGGGTCCAGTATTTTTAAACTCGCTGAACGTAACGCAGACATTCGTGATGCCATGACCGTTTCTTCGTTTCAATCCAAGCTGAAAAAATATATCTTCTCCCGTCTTTGAAATCGCTTATTATTTATTCATCATTTTTTTCATATACGTGTTACCTCAATACTGGTATAAATTGTTATCTTAGTGTGATTTTCTCCATTCTGTTATTTTTGTTTTCGCGCTACTCCCACTTTGTTTTATATACACTTCAAAAACTCATGAATAATTAATGAGCATTTTGTCCAATCAGATGAAGCAAATCAGTCACGTGCATGCTCCTTTATACCTGTAAAATCTCATCATTCTAAGGGACGGACCATTTGAAAATTGATGGGGGGGGGGGGGGGGGGGTGCCCGGATTTATTTTTGCTCGAAAATGTTTTTTAGGACTCCTACTGCTGCAAGAATTTTTTTTTATGGCGTCGGACCTTGCACGATATTTTTTTAAGGCATTCAGTATTTTGGTTTTACATCAAGAACATTTTACACAATTTTAATGTTTCTAGATTTATGGTATTTTCCATGTACATTAATTACCTTTGTTTAGTAGAAAACATATATATCAGGCATGTTTTCACAAAAGGAGCCTTAGAACCTAAGACCCCCTTTTGTGAAAACATCAGTGCCTGATCTTGTGCCTTTAGCTTTAAAAGCCAGTATTAAACTCGTTTTTTGTCTTTTTCTTGAAAGGTCAAATGACAGTTTAAGACTTTTCTGGCCTTTCTATCCCATAATATACCTGTGTGAGATTATCCCATAATTTCTTTATTTGAGAGCTAGAGGTTAGGATTAGGTTAAAAAAAACGCCATTTTCTGGTATTTCTACTCAAAATACGGCGAAATTGCATCCACTAAACTTAATCTACAGGAAAAGAACGTTGTATTGCCGTGTAGTTCATCGAAATCCATTAAAAACTGGCACTACTTTGAAATTTAAGTTACACAAGTAAATTAATGTGTACCTGTTGGCTTTAAAAGCCGGTAACTCACTTTTGAACGTTTTCATCAGTTGGTTTTTCGCGATTTTTTTTAACTAGTCCTCCTCACCCCCACATAAAATACCTTGAGATCAATTATGGGATAGAAATGCCAGAAAAGTCTTAAACTGTCATTTGCCCTTTCAAGAAAACGGCAAAAACACGAGTTACTGGCTTTTAAAGCTAAAGGCACACAATATCAGGCATGTTTTCACAAAAGGGGGTCTTAGGTTCTAAGGCTCCTTTTGTGAAACATGCCTGATATACATGTATTCTTCTTGAAATCTCTACCTCACACTCCTTCCCAGATGGTACTTAAAATTATACTGTTAATTCGTGCATCATATTGTATTGCAGTGCATCATATTGCATTGTTCCGTAGTCTCAAATAAAAAAATATAAAATGAAAAAGTGTTCAACATAGACTCTTCTTAATCAATGCAATGTTAAGAATCAATGCAATGGCTTACTCACCACCAACCCAAACCCTAACCATTAGACCACGAGAGAATTCGCTGATTGCAGTCGTTTCTTTTACCAGATTTGTATCAACTTCATTAGCATGTTCATAAAATATTCTATTATAGTATAATATATACTATAATAGCGTTACGACAACCCTACGAGCGCGCGAGGTGTGATTCCCCACGGATCTCAACGGTACACGACGATACTACCTTATTCTTGCATTGCGAAACGCCGCTTCAAACAACATAGAGAGTGTGTCACTGAGGAAAAAAAATGGCGCACAAGTTCAATGTGCATTTTACGACAGTGGCTGACCGATTAAGGTCGACGTTACCGAACTTTGCGTTCAACATCGATAAATTGATCAACTTTGTTAAGTCGAGAAAGGACCTGGTTGTGTCATTCGCTATTCCTCCTATTACTATCAAGTGATTAGCAGTCTAAATCAGTCCTCGCAAGGCGTCTGGTATTGATAAAATCAGCGCTCGGTTATTGAGGATAGCTGCTCATGTAATAGCTCCTTCTATTACGCGGCTGATTAATCACCCCTTCGAGACAAGTGTGTTCCCATAGCGCTGGAAGACGGCTAAAGTTACACCTCTTTATAAGGCTGGTGATTCGGATGATGTCTTTAATTACCGCCCGATTTCAGTTCTGCCTATACTATCTAAAGTAATTGAGAGGCACACACATGACTCTCTGTACAGCTATCTGACTGAGAATGATCTATTATATCCAAGGCAGTCTGGTTTCCGCAAACGCCATAGCACAGAGACGGCCCTTATCCAGATCATTGACGAACTACTGTTTAATCTTGACAAGAATCGAGTCAGTGGCTTAGTGCTTATAGACTACAGTAAAAACCCGCGTATAAGAACCTGGGTTTTAAGAACCTATTAGGCTAAAATGTTCATTTTAAGCACCCTCCACATAAGAACCTATTAAGGCTAAAATTTTAAGTTAGGTTCTTATCAGTGGAGTTGTGGTAAAAGTGCATAGGTAGAAACTGACGAATTGGGATAATCATAATCATCTTGACATAGTACTGTGTGTAAGTCTATTAAGTTTACCATTCAAATAGTTCCTCTACTACCACTCAACTAATATAAAAAAGCTTTCTGACCATCTCAGGCTCTGTGAGAATCACAAAAAATAAGAACCTATTTTAAGAACCTTGGTAGCCTAAATTTGCTTTAAGTACCATTTATATAAGAACCTGTTTAGGCTAAATTGAAAAATTAAGGTTCTTATACGCGGGTTTTTACTGTACTGTAAGGCATTCGATATGGTTGATCACCTTATCCTTTTAGACAAACTCAAGGCGTACTGTGTGAACAACTGCTCTTTGGCATAGCTGAAGTCTTATTTATCAAACAGGCGTCAACTTGTTACCTTAGCTGGGATAGAGTCAGAAATTTTTATAAATGACTTGATCTGTACGCAGATTATACGACCATTACATCGTCTGCAGATTGTAAGGGAGTCATGAAATTGCAGGAAACGCTTAACAGATCCGTCGCAGAGGTCGTTGATTGGGCGACAACTAACAAGCTTCCTCTTAACGAAGAAAAGACCAAGGTCCTGCTAGTCACAGGAAAGCGCCTCTCCTCTAAAATGGACTGTGTACCAGCTGTTATGGTTAATGGAAGCAAGCTCTCCAATGTGTCCAGTGCCAAGCTTTTAGGCCTTGAAATTGATGAGGAACTTTCCTTTTTACCGCATATCGATAAACTTTGTAAGAAACTCTCGCAACGTATAGCTATCTTAAGGAAAATTAGAAGCTGTTTACCTTACAAACAGAGAATCTTATTCTATAATCTTATTCTATAATCTTATTCTTGAACAGTGATTTACATGAGCGACATACAAGATACTCTAATTTTAACTTAGTATGTCCTAGATTTAATAGACAGACTGAGAGAGGAAGGACTTTTAATGTTACAACATGTCAGCTTTGGAACCGTCTACCATTATCGTTAAGACAGAAAGAATCTATCAGGCCTTTAAGAGTTATATATGGAGTTATGTTTTTAGGCAGCAACAATCTCTAAATCATTTTATTGTATAGTTGGCAGTCTGTCATTTTCTATTTTATTATTAATATATTAAGGTATTGTACAAAGTATATTTATATAGTATAATAATATTTTAATGAAGTTGTGTATTTATCTCGTTTTTATCTTATATACAGTTTTGTAATTTAGCTTTTTATATAACTAGTTTGTATTGTCAGTTATTGAGGGCCACAAGTTTGTTAGCTTTGCTATTTAGTGCTACCCTCTTTAAATAAAGACTTTATTGTTATTATTATTATAGCTGTTCTGATTGGACGAAATGGTTTTGCACAAAAGGGAAGTAGTCTTATTAAGATACAGTTTCGATGGATTTGATTCCAGAAATGTCTTAGTTAAGGGTTGATGTGTGTTCTGTAAGGAAACCAGGAAATTCTACCGCGCCTATTGCCACTGAAAAATAGAATTCTGCCTAGTTTTTACATGCACTGTTAACTTCTCAGGGAGTGGAAAACTGGTTTCGCTTTTATTTTAAATACCGTATACTTTTTTGCCACTCTTCACTCTTTCTTCCTCTGTGGTTTTAAGGCAACCATTGCACTTGACGAGGTCTTTAAGTTTGTTCAGGTTGTTTGTCAAAGATAACTTGTTGGTGTCGATCCTATACAAACACAGTAAGACTTGAAGACACGTAACTCAGATACCTTCGTTACCACAGAAAATGACTAATTAAAGCGTCCTGTTTTTTTCCCTTCTGCTCTAATCCGCTCGGTATTGCGTATTGTATCCCGGAAATAATTCCTCGCTTTTACTGTATTTAGGCAAAGTATGCAGCCCATCAAGCTGTGCTTGGTTTCCGTTTTGTATTCTGATAAAAGCAGGAAAAAGCCTCCGCCGTTGGGCAACACCAAAAATAGACCGGGTGAAGCAGTCATACTACAACAAGGATTTCCTGAAACTCGCTTTTGCTTTCAAAATCGTGTGAATTTCTTTCTGCTTTTGTCTTGACAATAGTGTAGTTCACCAGCGCAGGATTGTTTTTTTGAGAGCTTGAATGGGTTTAGTGGATATTTTGGCAAGATTCCTAATCACCATGTGTTGGTCAATACACAAACGAGATATACACAGGAAGCACTTCATAGTCAGCGTAAATATCCACAAGAAACAAACCTCTAAAGTATTTTAAACACAAAGTCTCCATTTCTTTAAAGATGTTGGTTCGGTTTGATGACTAGCAATGCGTGTATGGAGTTAAAGTGTTGAGATAAAAATGTCTGTTGAAGACAGACGCGTCAGCATGTTCTCATGTGAGGCGGGACGTGCAGTGACGGGTTTGCGAGGTGGATTTTATTGTTTTATTCTTATGAATGGTATCACATGCAAACTCGAGAGTTTTCACCAAAGGATTTGATATCAGTTATAACATACCAAATTCAAGGAAGAGATCAGCAGAAATAAGTAATTTTAAGACTCATATATTAACACCGGTCTCACGACTTTGAAGAGTTATATGTAAACCTTCAGCTTTCGCTTTGTTTTGAAGAGGAAATTGTTTATATTCTCGATTTTGAAGCAGAATATCTGTTTTGGACGAATTCAAAAGGCAGTTTGAGCTTCAAACAAAGCAGACTGTAGGATTAGAATAAGAACAAAGCCCGAATTCAACTTCTGTGGGACATTAGATTAGTCTCTGAGTCGAGACAACCTTGGCACTTGTATTTTGTAGCAAAGTCATCAAAGCGCAACACTTGTTTATCGCAGGGAATTCAAATGCAGTATTCAAAAGCTCTTTGTGAAAGGAGCAATGTCTTTCGGCTCAGGTCGGGGTTAGTTTTGAGAATATTGATGGTGTTATGGGCCCGCTAGTATTTGATTTTGTTATCTTGGCAATTAACTCGAAATGTTTAAGCGGCTCTCGGCCATGTAGGTCACCTGTTCCATGATTCGTGTCATCGAAGAGACCGTACATTAATATCGAATTCAACCCGAATCAACTCCACAAAGGAACATTCAAATAAAACCTAACCAGCCTTTAATTTTGGGAGATTATCATCCCCAAAAGGTTTCAGATAAGGTCTTCAATCAGCCTTGTGGAAATAATTAGTGTGTGTTGGATGCAAATTTGCAGTCAGGGACTACAATAATATTTTGTTCGGTACTTTCAGTTCTCTGACTCCACCCGCAGTGACAGTTCTATTGTTTACTGAAATCTAATTGCACCAGGATATATTGACAGTCGCCTTATTGGTTAACCGAGGCTCGATACTTTCCAGATTAAGCTGTTGAATACTGAGCGTCTCATCTGAATCACCTGTTGATCAGCCTTGGACAAATATGGCAGGCATCACGCTCTCAGCTCTGCCATTTACGCCTTTGACCGACGGCGCTATTTCCTTTCAATTCATTAGGGAACCAGCTAGATTATTTGATTGGGTGTGTAGAGTTGCCAAAAGGAAGGGTAGGGCCATATGTAAGGCATAAGAGAGCCAATATCAATACAGTATTAGATGCTGATTGGTTCTTCTGGCACATTAATGGCCCCCAACGAGGAACTAATTAACATTTATGGCCTTGCACCTGACTCGTGACGTCATGCATTCTGTCCCTGCACCTAGACTGACCCTGGCGTTTTGGTATTAAACGACTTCTGGTATGCTTTAAGAAGGACGCACTAAATAACAAGCCACATATAGTACATCCATCAAGGCTACAAACGACAAAAACATGCCGAAATCATTTCTCGTCAAGAAGAAAACCGAGAAATATAAGAAAATCCCGATAAGTTTGATCGTGTCAAGCCCTGGGAATGGTAGGTTTCTAGTTCAGGTTTGCTTGATTTAGTTGTAATACATATTTGATCACTTGTAATGTCTTCCAGGGGTAACAAGTGCATACAATTTTACATTCTCGGTATTCTACGTTAATAACGTTTTTGCTTCAAAATTGCTTCATAAGATCCAAAGTAGGCTATTTTAACGGCAGTGGGTATTTTGATTGTTCTTTGCTTTTTGAGAATTCAGATTTTTTTTCCATGTAACTTCATATCACATTGAAGCCATGTGTTTTGATTACATGCAACAGGTTACGTGCGAGAGTTTAATCAAATCAGCGCCGAGAAGTCTGCCAGCACTGATTATGGTCAAGAAGCACTCCTAAGCAACGACAGAACACGAGCATGTTATACTGCTACAGTGTCAGAACGCAAGACATTTCAACCACAAAACAACATCGCTATAACCACGCTAAGAAGCATTTCCCAATCGAGACGTGAGACGACAAGTGTTGTGAAGGGAGTTCTTGTCACTAACACTAGCGAGTTGATAAACGCCTCGGGGGATTTGATCTCGGCCGCGGATGGACTTCCAGTACCTACCAAACATCTATGCCATAACTGCAATAAGGTTTTTACAACTTTAACTACTTTACTGCGGCATCAGGAATTCCACTGCAACCCTCACCAAAAACGGCCATTTCACTGTAAATACTGTGACAAACTCTACTTGTCTCTTGGTGCCCTTAAAATGCACATACGCACTCATACTTTACCGTGCAAGTGCAAAATCTGTGGCAAAGCTTTCAGCAGACCATGGCTGTTACAAGGACATGTCAGAACTCATACGGGCGAAAAACCTTACAAGTGTACACATTGCCAACGAGCTTTCGCTGACCGTTCAAATCTGAGAGCACATCTGCAGACACACTCGGACGTTAAAAAGTATTGCTGTGCTCGGTGCTGCAAGTCATTCTCTCGCATGTCGCTGCTACTGAAGCACAGAGAGTCGTGCACTGAGGCGCTGCAGGTTCCCATTAGCCATTAGACACAGAACATGATCAATAACATTTAGAAGGAAACTTTAAATAATTGAAAAACCGGTTAGGTTATTGAGCGTACCTCGGGTTGGAATACAGACATAATAGGTTTAGCGCAAAAATGAGTTGCTTCGAAATATTTTCAACTGAATCGTGAAATTTTACACTATCATAACTGTTTGTATATAGTTTTCAAACTATTCTAGGCCACATTACGTGCATGGTCGGATGTTTTTCCCTTTTAGTCTTTGCGCTGTATTAGAAGCATTGTTTGACTAACTGATTTGTTAAAGAATTTGCATGCATGCACTTCACTATCGATGTTCTCATTCACTCAGGCATAACTTCAGAATTTCAATCCCACACTAGTTAACTAAATTACGGATTGATCCTAAGCGAATGTAGATATAGACACTCCAGTAAATTGTATTTAACCTCTCAGTGTAATGGAATGCAACTAAATAATTTATTCTGAGATTCGTTATTCAGGTTAGTTATATATTGTGCTTTTTGGTCCACAATAAAGCACAGGTGCTTGATAGATTCAGCCTGAGAACTGTCTTCTTTAGCTGGCACGAAATTCATTTGCTGAGTCAAAAAAACACAATTGCCAATAAACATTAGACTTGCAGCATGAATTTGTGTTTCTGTCGTTAATAAACTGGGTGCATTTTATGGTGATTACGAATTCGACGTTTGTTTACCATTCATGAAGTGTTTTTTTGTGTGCGAGAGTTCATTGTGAGAATCATTATGATCGATGCTACAGGTACAATAATAAATTTCATGGCTTTCACTGAGCCGTGACTTGTTTTCAACACATCATATCGGCTCTACGGCAAGATTAGGTCAACTCAAAGGTAGGGTTTGCTGCTCGATTAATTTTCGTCATTGGAAAATACATTTGGTCGCCAGTTTTGACATGTAAATCAGTTATTTGTGTTGGTTAGGCTGTTTTGATGTGAGTAGCAGTGTGAAACAAAGAACAATAGCCCGTTAGTGCATATCACGTTCATAGGGTCTTGGCAGGTTGTTGGCTTAACCAATCAGATTGCTTGGTTAGTTTTCTCTTTGCTAAGTTATTGATAGAAGCTTCTCGCGCGCCAAGGGTATTGTGAAGGTTAAATTGTCTGTAATCTGCCGCAAACAAATCTTGAATAACTACCTCTAAATTGTCGATAGACTCATCAGGTCACTGCGTGAGTTTAACATATCGGGACACCGTAGGCTTCAATAGTTTTGTCGTCGGCCTTCTCAGTCTAGCCCGCAAAGTCGTTCTATTTTTACGAATTACTTAGCTCCTTTCAGCCGATGAATGTATGTGATGTAAATGTCATTTTAGGCAACAAAACGGCTTTGATTAAACTATCTTTGTATTAAAATGTGCTTTGCATATATTTTCACTTTGATTTCTAAGCGTTATCGTAAACTAGCGGTCGCGGTATGGATGGATAGTACACGTGAAGTTCTTGCGAGTACACTTCTGTTTTGAAAGAATATATCATATCGTAGAGATTGTTTTAACAAAATACCATCACGTAGACTGTAGCCTGTGTAGCCATGCCTTCTAGGGGTGAAGGTGCTATACAGGAAATACTTATGGAGTAGACTTGAGAAACTAATGGGGCATGGACTCAGCAGAATTGTCTACATTGCTGTATCACCTGTTGTGTCGTGCTGTACCGCGATACTATATTCAGATGGAAAATGAAATTGCTTCCAGTGATAATCCCTATATTTCCACCACCCGTTGTCTCGTTCGGGAATTTTTGAAGTAGCCGAAATATGAAGGTTACTAGCTCGAAGCAGTCTAGTCATGTTAATCGCACCAAAGAAAATTGATCGTTTAATTCGCATTTCTTTGTGGTCGCATGAAAGTTCTTCCTGTATTTTTGGTATTTTTGTTTTGCTGTCTCGACAAATTTAACTCAAACGTTACTCAGAAATATTTTGGTTGTGCCGACGGAAGGAACGCAAAAGCAGCTCGTGTAATACGAGCAGCTATTATTTCTTGCGTAAATATATACAAAGCGTTATGTTCATGCAAAGCAATAGATATATGAATAGAGGCCCTGCAGTTTACGAGCAATAAAATAAAAATGAAGTAGCAGTATTTTGGTCAATTCAGCAAATTTCATTCGCAAGCCAAATAGTCTCCTGAGACCGTACTCGTATTTCTGTTAATGAAATAACGTAATTCATTTTTATTATATTCCTGTAATAATCTTCATCAGTGCTTCATAACACCATATCTGCTGTCAGTGTTCAAGAACTGTCGGCAGATAAGTGAATACATTAATACGCTTTTTACAAAGCACGGAACCATACTTTATATACATAGATATATTTGTACCTATGACCTTATTGAACACAGTGCCAGCTTGGTATGTTTGTTCTAACCTGACAGCGGCTTATTTCAGTGTTCATGTTCTTCAGTATCATAAATGTTGTGTATGTCTCAGACGAGTTGAATTGTCGGCGAATAAAGTGAATTCACTTATACACTCAGGTCAAAACACAATATACCGTTTATAGATAGATAGCCGGCACCTTGCTGGAACACCGTGTCAGCTTATATTGTTTTTTTGCTCTTGTGACTGATCTAAACTCCATGAGATGGTTGGTATCTTGGTACGTATGTTTTCCATGTAGTTCACAAAAGCTCACCGAGTCGTAAACTAATGCTTTTCACAGCATGAAATCTAAAGTTTGCTAACTCTGAGTACTAAATGCTTCAGCATAGCGAGAGAATCTACTCCTCGTGCTGCTGAGAACACACCTGTTGAGATAGCAACTGAAGCGTAATCTCGTTTCACACGGGTTATCAGGCTTCGCTTTCCGTTTCAATTCACTTGTTATAGTTGACCTTGATAAACAAATTTGTTACCCCACACCGAGACATCTGTAGTTGATTGTCATACCTGCACCGCGCGCTGCCAACTCTGCTAACAATACCAAGTCAAACTCTACATTTCTTGATAGGATGAAGCGACGTCAGATACGTCAGTTTATGCCCGGACTTGATGATTAGCCCGATCCCCAGGATATAGAGTCAATTGGCGGTATTTTATTCGATGCCTTGCTGTAGGTTGGTCCTCAGTGGTAAACAGCACCAACATGTTCTGTAACGTTCCCACGACAAACAACCCGTGACTTGGTTTGATCAACTCGAGTATGTTAACCGCCCTAGGAAGCCAGGCGCCGCTATGTATACTGCCGGTGTATGTACTATATATATATATATGTTCATGCAAAGCAGTAGATATATGAATAGAGGCCCTGCAGTTTACGAACAATAAAATAAAAATGAAGTAAGCAGTTTCTTGGTCAATTCAGCTAATTTCATTCGCAAGCCATGCAAACAGTCTCCTGACGACCGTACTCGTATGTCTGTTCATGAAATAACGTAATTCATTTTTATTATATTCCTGTAATGAAGGGTTTATTAACAAGCATCGGGGATGTATCTTCATTAGTGTTCTATAACATACATATATATATATATATTTAGTATAAACCAACTAGTGGACTATTACAAATCCTGCATTCTACGCTACTATAGTCTATTTGTGATAGCCCATGGTAGAGAAATTCACGAACAAAAATATTTAAACTTCAATTTGTTTCTTTCTATTATTTTCTACTGTTCGACTAGTTACTTTATACTAAAACAGTTAGACCTCTCGTCCTCATGGGCTACGATTTAATAGCCCATTCGGCAGTGCCTCATGGGCTACTGATTTAACAATTATTCACTGAAGGTGAATAATTGTTTTAGTATATACCATACTGCAGGTGAATAATCAGCACCAACTAGTTATTTTATTTTCTGTCAAATGGACAGGAACTCGCGCTAGGTGATCGCTGCTTCGCTCGGAGGTGAATATTTAACAATTAGACCCGCAGCCCGAATGGGCTACGAGTCAATAGCCCATGAGGCGCAGCCGATGAGGACGAGAGGTCTAATTGTTTTAGTATAAACTAACTAGCCGGACAGTAGAAAATAATAGAAAGAAACAAATTGAAGTTGAAAAACTGTTATTATTTCGTGATAATGCGTGCGGTTTTTCTCTACATATTGTTATGCGCACAAAAACCTGCGCGAAGTGGCGATAACATGTCGATTTTTGGCAGGCATCTCTCTTCCTTTCTCTCTCGGCTCCAATCTCCCTCTCTTTTCTTCACCTGCCACAGGAAGCCCATAATCTGATTTCTTCAAAAAACTGAGAGATGCCTGCGGAGGAGGCTAGAGTTACGCGACGATCTGAGATTTTTTCTGGTAAACCAGACATTACGTACGCCGGGTTCTATGAGCTGCCGTGTCTTCGCTCAGCTGACTCGTTGGCAATTATTATATTAAATACAAATGAGAGTAAACTGATCAATGCCCGTGCCTGAGCCCGTGCCCGAGCCCGTGCCCATGCCCGTGCCCCAGGTTATTGGGGAAAGGGAGCAAAAGGGGGAACGGTCAAAATATTTCGAAATATACATACTGTAAGTACAAATGATAAATAATGCCAATAAAGTATACATAACATTAAGGGATATCTTCAAAAAGAATTTACAATAAGTCTGACCTAAGAGGCATCTGAAGAATGTATTTCAGGCCTGATCGTGCAACTAACAATTACCCGCAGCCCGAATGGGCTACGTGAGGCGCAGCCGAATGGACTATTTAATTCGTAGCCCATGAGGGCGAGAGGTCTGATTGTTTTAGTATAAACTAACTAGTCGGACAGTAGAAAATAACAGAAAGAAACAAATTAAAGTTGATTTGTTTTTATTTCGTGAAAATGCGTGCGGTTTTTCTCTAGCATGAGCTATCACAAATAGACCTATAGTAGCGTAGCCAATCAGAACGCAGGATTTGTAATAGTCCACTAGTTGGTTTATACTAATAAGAAATACATATGGTATACTGTGTTTATATTGGCTTAAATGTCAACTTATTTGCCCCTATTGAAAGATATCCCATAATATGCAAACGTATATATTTTTTATGGTTTTGGAAAATGTTTTCAAGATTGACTGTATCTATTTTTAGATTTATTGATTTCATTCTCCCCCCCCCCCAAAAAAAAAAACCTCTACTGCTAATTTTTATAAAATATCGGTTACGTTGATTTCATGCATCTATATGTAGACAGCTTGGAACATAAAATGAAAACTTTATTCCTAGAGGGTAACACTCAATAGTATATATGCACAGATAAAAATTCGAAAAACAAATGTAAAACATGATTTAGATTAACATTAAAGTGCCTATGAACCTTATTTTTTTATTTTAGATATCAATTCTACATCAAGTGAATAGTAGAATGGTACAATATATCTTGCTTTGAATGCTGTGCCGCTGAGTTAAGGAGGTTTTAATATCCAAAATGCTAATTATATGACGTCAGGGGAGGCATCAATTGTTATACAATTTTTTCCAAATTATCAGTGTTATACCAAGAGATACCCATGGTGTTAGAAATTTGTTTTCCTATATCAGTAGAAACGCCCATTCACAACCACTAAGAAGTGATTGCAGATACCTCCCCTGACGTCATGTAATTAACATTTTGGATATTAAAACCTTAACTCAGCGGCACAGCATTCAAAGCAAGATATATTTTACCATTCTACTATTCACTTGATTTAGAATTGATATATATAAAAAAAAAATTGTTCATAGGTACTTTAATTAAATAAATACCTAAACATTGTCTGTTCATGCATAACTGTAATTCTTCCTTATAGCGGGGTTTGTTTGGGAAAATCCTAATCCGGATTTCGAAAACTGATAAATGATTTCGAACTCGGAGAATGATTTCGTGGATTAATCCTAATCCGGATCTCTTGGATTTGTAATCTTGGTGGGTTTTTAAAAATCCAAAAACGGATCAGTGAAAGGTTCTAGCGACTTTGGTACTCAAAATGTACATGTGAGCATTCACTTCGAACGATTTCTTAGCTGAAAAAATTAAAATTCATATTATTTCTCAAATACTATAAAATCAGATTGGACCACGGATCGGGTTGTGCTTGGAGGATTTTATTTGCCTATTTATTCTAGACTGACTGTTTACATCGTGCAATTATGTTTCGTCAGTTTGTCTTAAGGCAATATATGCAAACCATTCTGACTTCCACTCTATCCCTTCGGATGGTCCTTAGAGATCGAGATACGGCCAGCAAATGCCATATCTTCAAGAGAAGTCTTGTTAAGCTCGGCATTGGTTTGACTGGCTTAAAGTTCGGCACACAAGAAGGGACAAGTCCCAGGGACATCTTCCGGGGACATATCCCTTGTTGTGTTCAGACGAGGGGACGTGTTGCAGGGACATTGTGCAGACGCCATCTTGAAATAGAGTTCGTAAGGGCTTGTGGGAAAGTAAAATGACGCTGTGTGATTGGTTTATTTTTATTTTGTCCCAGGGACATGTTGCATGAACAGTTCACACGAGGGGACAATCACATCAGTTTTGTCCCCGGGACTTGTCCCCTCAATTCAAACCAGTTTGATTTGAAGGGGACAAGATGTTTCCTAGTTCAGACGAGGGGACAAGTCCCTTCGTGTGTACCAACCTTAAAACTTCCTAGTTGTGCAGTACAAGGCAGTATATTGCGGAAACTGAAAGAAAATGCTTGTATTTCTGCATCTGAGTGCCATTGGATTGCAGTGTGGTATTACTTATATTAAAGTAAAGTAAAGCAACTTTATTTAACATCGGTAACTCGTAACAAGTCTAGTGAGACTGAGGCCGACGGGAGACCTACGATTTTACGTCCTTATCCGAGAAGACGTGAAGGTCTAACCATTTGCAGTTGTTTCACAAAGGCAGCACCTTCTACTCAGTTATTTTAAGACTGAGTGTTGGTCCGGCCGGGGTTTGAACCTGCGACCTCCCAACCGGGAGGCGGTGAAACAATCTTCTTACCACGTGGCACCGAGGCCCGTTTGCTACGTCACTCCGCCGCGAGACATGTCACATGACATGGCGGCCACGTGTGTGTTCACGTGCACAGTGCAATCTGATTGGTTGACGCCGAAATTTCGGGTCACGTTTAGAAAAGGAATACTTGGAGAACTCGGCTCGGGCCTGCCCATAGGAAGCCGGGGTAAAAAGAGCTCAATCATATCGATCTCTGTCGCCTATTAAAGTGAGATCATTTTTAAACCCATAGTTTATATTTATGAACCTGTAACTAAACGTTTCTATTTTTTATTATATTTGTATTTATAATCCATCTAATATTTTCTCTCGCGTGATTGGTCGAATGCGTCATGTGACCCGATATTTTCTCTCCGCGAGTGGGACTGATATTTAAGCAATTACTGGACGAGGCTTCGGCATTAGCAAATACCTGGTAGCTCGCCACAAACAACTCATCATATTTTGCGATAGCCTCAGTTCCAAAAATATCAGGGCATATTTCGACGCCACAAATAGGTTATTGTATTAATATGGCTCTCCTGGAAACCTGCGGTTGTTTCATATATACCTGATGAGTATCCGTATTAAAATAAAGAGTCATTCATATATATATATAAGACGCATTCATCTTTACAATTGACACCGGAAATGAGTTATCTCGTCTTTGGCAGGACAATGGTTAAAGTGCCACTACGACGAAAATTTACCATTTCGATTTGCCACTTTTTCAGTGTCAATAGGTCAATCAGTATTAGAAATATCAGAAATAGTAAAAAATATTCCCAAATGGGCAAGTTAAACAAAATTTTAGGAGAGTTTACCGGTAAAATGCTGTCCGCCATTACTGGAAGCCGTTCTCAGTATTCAGCGAAAGTGATGTCATACACTTAACACGACAACCACGTCGCGCGAAATAGTGTGCATAAAAAAGTAGCCAACCTCGCAATGATAAATATAACGTTTTTAGTAGAAGTATTTTAGGTGTTATGTTGTGCAGGCGAGCGTTGAGTGTTACATCACTTCCGCTGAATAAGCCTTTGTATAAAACTGAACGAAGAGAACGGCCTGTAGTAATGGCGGACGTTTAGATTCAATATTCGGAGTTAAAAAAATAAGACTTAATGTCGTCGTATCGAAAAACGATTTGAACTGGTAATAATATATCAACTCTACTTTATGAATATGCAAAAACATTGATATGTCAAAATTTGATCGTACTGGCACTTTAATAGCAACGAACCAGCTAACATTCTTCCCCGCTTGGACTCTCTGGGCTAATTCACCTGTTGTACAAAGACGTTGGTGTACTGTACAGCTTTAGAGAATGACTTATTCCGTCGATATTTATGATTGAAATGGTTTAGCAACTGGCAAGTCGTTATTATTATTTATTTATTTTTTATTTCATGTCAGACGGCTTCTGCGCATGCGTTAAAGGTCAAATTCGAACCAATCAGATTGCACTGTGCTGGTCACGCAAACAAAGGTTAGATTTCCTCAGGCGCGCTCAGATAAGAAAGTTCAAAGCTCAGACTAGGCGAGACAAGGAGATATCAATTTCAAATAGTCATTGTCAGAAATCTATTCCATCGTGGGCAATTATGCAATACAACCTAAATTTGGGTCAGGTCCATGTTTTACGACAGAATAACCAGAGTCTTTCTACTGGATTCGGAGAGCTCGAGACATTATACAAGTCTGCTAATATGGGGAAAACTGAAACAAAAAATGAACTTTGACGGCAGAAACCCTCATATTTGAGCCAAGCGGAATATTTACATGATCCGCTAAGATTTTTACAAATCTAATTAGTTAAGCAGATGTACGCAGTGTATGCCAACTGAAATGCTGTGCTCGTTTTCTGGTTACGGCTCAGTGGGGAAACTACACGAACAAGAAGCATGAACTGCCAGCAAAGAGAGAGGAATTGATCGGAGACGTTAAATTACGTTACTGTGAAGAGGATCAAAATTCAAGTTCTTTGAGACTGTCTTCTGCCGTGACTCGTGAGAGAAATTGGAAAAGATCTAGCTGTTTCATTCAGACACTGGCAAATTTATTGAAAGCTACGGGCTTACTTTATGGGATTATTATTCATTGTGGAATGAAAGGAAACAGGTTAGCTGAAAGTTAAGTTCGAGGTAGGCTTCGACTTTCATTCCGATTCAGTGCATATGTGCACGAAGGTGGAATGCTTTCAACAACACTAACAAAAGAACCAAAACGAAAGATTCAGTTACGTAAGTACTGTAAGTAAACTCTTTTAGATTTGAATACATTTCCTCTCAGTTCGTCTGTTAATGTACTTTTTCTTCTAATTATCGCTTTATTTAACATCTCTGTGATTTAGAGTATGCGTACCTCAGAATAAATTATTTGAAAGGTCAACTGAACTCTTGTGTCGATAAGCCCAAATGTTTTTGTAAAACAGTCTGTGAATTTGAGAAGCGGACTTAGAAGAGCTTTCTAATTAGGAATTACATGTTTTTCTTGCTATGAAATTTATGTTTCATTTCACATTTATTCATACAGTTTTAGCCGGACATTTTCCCGAGTTTTTGATCTATTTTCAATCAAATTCAAATGAAAGTGTATTTCATCTTCAAATTATCTCATGTGGCCCGAGTGAAAGGCCAGATGGGCTCTTTTCTACTTTCAACACACAGTCGCTAAACTGTACGAAATCTCCAAGAATAAATCCCTAATGTCCAAACTAACGGGAAAAACTGAAAGAGGAAATCCTTGTGAGAAATCGACGTACATATGAAGCGATATAAGTTATCATCGACTATATGGGAGTCAAACATCGAGCTGCTATGAAACCGCTTGTGACAGTTTGTTTACGCACTTTCATGACAAACGAACGTTTCTACTTTCGACACAACGGTCGCTAAACTGTACGAAATCTCCAAGGATATATCCCTAATGTCCAAACTAAAGGAAAAAACTGAAAGAGGAAATCATTGTGACCAATCGACATAAATATGAAGCTCCAGAAGTAATTATTGAATACATGAGAACCCATAGAGAAAACCGATAATAATGAACACGGTATTAGTTTCACCGACATTTGTGGCGTAACTGAACTCGCACTACAGCATAGCTTGAAATACTGTACGAAAACTCCCGTTTAAAAATTTCCTGATGCCGAAAGGACCGTAGCATTTAAACAAGATATCCTTCTGACCAATCGACATACATATTAAGCTGTGAAAGTATGTTTCCATTCCATAACAGCCGATAGTGCAAACTAGTAAACTGCCACTAGTAAATTGACCTTGCGTACTTCCGCGAGTACTGAACTTTCTAGCGTCAAATGCATGTGTTACGTTTCCAAACTTTAGGACAAGAAATCTTCCATAGAATGTTCTATTTTTTTTACAGCTGAGAACTGTATTATTAAACATAAGAAATAAAACAATGGTGCCATTTGAAGAATTATATAATGTCAAAAGTGCAAACGAAGAAATATATATCTACGGACGCGAGCAGCTCGATCGTTTCACTTTGGTCAAACTCGGACTGTTTACGACTGGAACCTGCAGTTTTATCGGACCTGCAGACTAAATTGTAAACGTGTGGCCGTGTTCAGGCTAGTAAATCTAGCTAGCTAACCACAGGAGGTAGCGAGCTTCTTTAGTCTGAACAGTTTTTCTGCTCTGGTGATTAGCTAGCTAGTGGTCGGTGGAATACTTTGAAGTTCCAAGCTACCTAGCGAGGTAGCTTGAATAGAATCTAGCGCGCTAAAAGCCCATCGATGACAGATTTTAGTTATTTTAAGGTTTTGAAATGTACACAAATGTCAAGTCAGTGTTATCATCCGATCTAGCCGACTTCTAGCTCTCGCTACGACCACGTTCACTACTCGCTCCAAGGTAATTTCTCTTACCACGACAACTACCGGGTGTATTGTACGTCAATTGAGCCATCATGGATAACGAGGATCGCCAAACACCAGTCAGTAGCAGTTTTTCGCACAGTTTTAATATTTTGGTTGAAATTTCAATTGAGCACTTTGGCGGTCAATTATTTGCGATTACGAAACACTTGCGCCAAGGGCAGTTATAGACCAAATTTCTATCTTTTAGAGAGGGTCTGAATGGGGGGGGTCTACATGTCAGTTGTCAGTTAAAATTTTGGCCATTTGTCAGTTGTCAGTTAGCCCTAGTTAATCATTACTAGAGAAAATTTACAATGTTTGACCCACAAAAACCAAATTTGTCAGTTGTCAGTTATTTTTCGGTTGTCAGTTGTCAGTAAAAAAATCGTCATTTGTCAGTTGTCAGTTATTTTTAAGGCTGTTTGTCAGTAGTCAGTTAACCCCATTCATGCCCTCTTTAGAGATAGAAACAAACCAGAAGAGGGAAAAACAAAAAGTAAAACCTACTAAGTTACTAGGTCTGAACAGTACTAATTTATTAACTAGCTGCGAGTTGCTGACAGATATCTCAAGACTCTAGCTAGCTGCACGATAGTAGTCTGAACATACATACACACATGAATAAGTAGTGTTTTCAATAAAAGATCAACTACTTTAATTTACATACGAGAAAACAAAAATATTAAATTACATACATGTATATATATACTAGGGGAGCAGAGAATGAAAGTCACCGCGCTACCGGCCACTCCTAAAGACTGCTAATAATTTTCCCTTTGGTTATTACTAAGAGGATTTCAAATGAAAGTGTATTTCATCTTCAATCTCATGTGGCCCGAGTGAAAGCCCAGATGGGCTCTTGTTTACAGATCGAATTGGAATTTAGCGCGTTGGTTTTTGTGGAGGGAGGAAAACCGGAGAACCCAGAGAAAATCCCTCGGAGAAAGGGCGAGATACCAACAAACTCATATAGCGCCGCGTCCGAGAATCGAAGCTGGCCCTAATGCGAGTCAACCTTTGCATCACGTGTATCTCCACGAGTCCACCTTTGCATCACGTGTATCTCCGCGAGTCAACCTTTGCATCACGTGTATCTCCACGAGTCAACCTTTGCATCACGTGTATCTCCACGAGTCCACCTTTGCATCACGTGTATCTCCGCGAGTCCACCTTTGCATCACGTGTATCTCCACGAGTCCACCTTTGCATCACGTGTATCTCCGCGAGTCCACCTTTGCATCACGTGTATCTCCACGAGTCAACCTTTGCATCACATGTATCTCCACGAGTCCACCTTTGCATCACGTGTATCTCCACGAGTCAACCTTTGGATCACGTGTATCTCCACGAGTCCACCTTTGCATCACGTGATCTCCGCGAGTCGCCGATCGGCTGCGTGTTTTGTCTTCGTCTGCCCTCCTCCGTAGGCATCTCGTATTTTGGGATTTTCTTTCTTTATTTATTTTCCACTCTATTTACTATACGGATAATTACAATTTCAAAGAGTACGATAACCATTTAGGATACATAATAGATAGTACTAAATTATGTCTTGGTAGTAACAGGAGTGTGTGCAGTGGGTAAAGGAGCCCGCGAAGCTTTCGAGTTAACCACTGCCACAGGAGAAAGATTATTTAGGATACCAAATTTATAAAGCGAATATATTAAACGAATTAAGTAATAATAATATATTAACAGACACTAATATCGAACACATAACTAGGGCAATTGTGATTTGAGAATATACATTTTATAGTGTTTCTTAAAGTGCCACTACGATCAAATTTTGACATCAATGTTTTTGCATATTTATAAAGTAGAGTACAAATCAAATCGTTTTTCGATACGACGACAGGGTCTTCTTTTTTGAACTCCGAATATTGAATCTAAACGTACTGCAGGACGTTCCCTTTGTTCAGCTTTAAACAAAGGGTTATTCAGCGGAAGTGATGTCATACACTCAACGCTCGCCTGCACAACACAACGTCTTGCGAGGCATATTTCTACTAAAAACGTATTCACGTACAAAAGAAAGTTATATCTATCTTTGCGCGGTTGGCTAATTTTTTATGCACACTATTTCGCGCGACGTGGTTGTCGTTTTAAGTATATGACATTACTTCCGCTTTTTTACTATTTCGGATATTTCTAATACTGATTGACCTATTGACACTAAAAAAAGTGGCAAATCGAAATGGTACGTTTTCGTCGTAGTGGCACTTAAACTGAGAGTAGCTTAGATACTTAATTTCTGTGGGGATTGAATGCCAGGGGGATAAAGAAAACTTGAAAGCAGTCATGCCAAAGTTAGTTTTGGCTTGAGGTCTATTGAAATTCATATTCTTGGCATACCTTGTATTATATATATTGACTATATATTTCAGATACAGGTAAGACATATCTGGATAAGAAATTTGGTGTGATTGAACTAATAGAATTTTGTGGCCAAATGCCTCGAGATTTGCAGCTTGAATAAATTATCAAGTGTTAAATTTTCTAGAAGATTCAAGTGAGATGTGGCACTCTCTGAGCAAAGAATCATATGAATAAATTTGTTCTGTTTGGCAAGAGAGAAGAAAAGGGGGTTTCCCCGTATCCAATTCTCCACAGGGAGATATTTAGAGTGACCAAGCCGAGAGAGTTGCCTGCGTAGGAAGCTTATTTTTTAATTGTTTGAGTTCATTTGGATTTGATTGTTTCACTACCGGGTTCTCTGTGATGGAATAACAACGTCGAAATCTGCGGCTACAACTTATTTTAATATTGAGCTTAACTATTGTCAGCATGCCTCTTAACTATTGTTTGTTAAAACTTGTCTGACACAATAGACCAGTTTTCCTTACTAGAGGCATGCTGTACATGCTAACAGCCTAACTATTGTCAGCATGCCTCTTAACTATTGTTTGTTAAAACTTGTCTGACACAATAGACCAGTTTTCCTTACTAGAGGCATGCTGTACATGCTAACAGCCTAACTATTGTCAGCATGCCTCTTAACTATTGTTTGTTAAAACTTGTCTGACACAATAGACCAGTTTTCCTTACTAGAGGCATGCTGTACATGCTAACAGCCTAACTATTGTCAGCATGCCTCTTAACTATTGTTTGTTAAAACTTGTCTGACACAATAGACCAGTTTTCCTTACTAGAGGCATGCTGTACATGCTAACAGCCTAACTATTGTCAGCATGCCTCTTAACTATTGTTTGTTAAAACTTGTCTGACACAATAGACCAGTTTTCCTTACTAGAGGCATGCTGTACATGCTAACAGCCTAACTATTGTCAGCATGCCTCTTAACTATTGTTTGTTAAAACTTGTCTGACACAATAGACCAGTTCTCCTTACTAGAGGCATGCTGTACATGCTAACCGCCTAACTATTGTCAGCATGCCTCTTAACTATTGTTTGTTAAAACTTGTCTGACACAATAGACCAGTTTTCCTTACTAGAGGCATGCTGTACATGCTAACAGCCTAACTATTGTCAGCATGCCTCTTAACTATTGTTTGTTAAAACTTGTCTGACACAATAGACCAGTTCTCCTTACTAGAGGCATGCTGTACATGCTAACCGCCTAACTATTGTCAGCATGCCTCTTAACTATTGTTTGTTAAAACTTGTCTGACACAATAGACCAGTTTTCCTTACTAGAGGCATGCTGTACATGCTAACAGCCTAACTATTGTCAGCATGCCTCTTAACTATTGTTTGTTAAAACTTGTCTGACACAATAGACCAGTTTTCCTTACTAGAGGCATGCTGTACATGCTAACAGCCTAACTATTGTCAGCATGCCTCTTAACTATTGTTTGTTAAAACTTGTCTGACACAATAGACCAGTTTTCCTTACTAGAGGCATGCTGTACATGCTAACAGCCTAACTATTGTCAGCATGCCTCTTAACTATTGTTTGTTAAAACTTGTCTGACACAATAGACCAGTTTTCCTTACTAGAGGCATGCTGTACATGCTAACAGCCTAACTATTGTCAGCATGCCTCTTAACTATTGTTTGTTAAAACTTGTTTGACACAATAGACCAGTTTTCCTTACTAGAGGCATGCTGTACATGCTAACAGCCTAACTATTGTCAGCATGCCTCTTAACTATTGTTTGTTAAAACTTGTTTGACACAATAGACCAGTTTTCCTTACTAGAGGCATGCTGTACATGCTAACAGCCTAACTATTGTCAGCATGCCTCTTAACTATTGTTTGTTAAAACTTGTCTGACACAATAGACCAGTTTTCCTTACTAGAGGCATGCTGTACATGCTAACAGCCTAACTATTGTCAGCATGCCTCTTAACTATTGTTTGTTAAAACTTGTCTGACACAATAGACCAGTTTTCCTTACTAGAGGCATGCTGTACATGCTAACAGCCTAACTATTGTCAGCATGCCTCTTAACTATTGTTTGTTAAAACTTGTTTGACACAATAGACCAGTTTTCCTTACTAGAGGCATGCTGTACATGCTAACAGCCTAACTATTGTCAGCATGCCTCTTAACTATTGTTTGTTAAAACTTGTCTGACACAATAGACCAGTTTTCCTTACTAGAGGCATGCTGTACATGCTAACAGCCTAACTATTGTCAGCATGCCTCTTAACTATTGTTTGTTAAAACTTGTCTGACACAATAGACCAGTTTTCCTTACTAGAGGCATGCTGTACATGCTAACAGCCTAACTATTGTCAGCATGCCTCTTAACTATTGTTTGTTAAAACTTATCTAACACAATAGACCAGTTCTCCTTACTAGAGGCATGCTGTACATGCTAACCGCCTAACTATTGTCAGCATGCCTCTTAACTATTGTTTGTTAAAACTTGTCTGACACAATAGACCAGTTTTCCTTACTAGAGGCATGCTGTACATGCTAACAGCCTAACTATTGTCAGCATGCCTCTTAACTATTGTTTGTTAAAACTTGTCTGACACAATAGACCAGTTTTCCTTACTAGAGGCATGCTGTACATGCTAACAGCCTAACTATTGTCAGCATGCCTCTTAACTATTGTTTGTTAAAACTTGTCTGACACAATAGACCAGTTTTCCTTACTAGAGGCATGCTGTACATGCTAACAGCCTAACTATTGTCAGCATGCCTCTTAACTATTGTTTGTTAAAACTTGTCTGACACAATAGACCAGTTTTCCTTACTAGAGGCATGCTGTACATGCTAACAGCCTAACTATTGTCAGCATGCCTCTTAACTATTGTTTGTTAAAACTTGTTTGACACAATAGACCAGTTTTCCTTACTAGAGGCATGCTGTACATGCTAACAGCCTAACTATTGTCAGCATGCCTCTTAACTATTGTTTGTTAAAACTTGTCTGACACAATAGACCAGTTTTCCTTACTAGAGGCATGCTGTACATGCTAACAGCCTAACTATTGTCAGCATGCCTCTTAACTATTGTTTGTTAAAACTTGTCTGACACAATAGACCAGTTTTCCTTACTAGAGGCATGCTGTACATGCTAACAGCCTAACTATTGTCAGCATGCCTCTTAACTATTGTTTGTTAAAACTTATCTAACACAATAGACCAGTTCTCCTTACTAGAGGCATGCTGTACATGCTAACCGCCTAACTATTGTCAGCATGCCTCTTAACTATTGTTTGTTAAAACTTGTCTGACACAATAGACCAGTTTTCCTTACTAGAGGCATGCTGTACATGCTAACAGCCTAACTATTGTCAGCATGCCTCTTAACTATTGTTTGTTAAAACTTGTCTGACACAATAGACCAGTTTTCCTTACTAGAGGCATGCTGTACATGCTAACAGCCTAACTATTGTCAGCATGCCTCTTAACTATTGTTTGTTAAAACTTGTCTGACACAATAGACCAGTTTTCCTTACTAGAGGCATGCTGTACATGCTAACAGCCTAACTATTGTCAGCATGCCTCTTAACTATTGTTTGTTAAAACTTGTCTGACACAATAGACCAGTTTTCCTTACTAGAGGCATGCTGTACATGCTAACAGCCTAACTATTGTCAGCATGCCTCTTAACTATTGTTTGTTAAAACTTGTCTGACACAATAGACCAGTTTTCCTTACTAGAGGCATGCTGTACATGCTAACAGCCTAACTATTGTCAGCATGCCTCTTAACTATTGTTTGTTAAAACTTGTCTGACACAATAGACCAGTTTTCCTTACTAGAGGCATGCTGTACATGCTAACAGCCTAACTATTGTCAGCATGCCTCTTAACTATTGTTTGTTAAAACTTGTCTGACACAATAGACCAGTTCTCCTTACTAGAGGCATGCTGTACATGCTAACAGCCTAACTATTGTCAGCATGCCTCTTAACTATTGTTTGTTAAAACTTGTCTGACACAATAGACCAGTTTTCCTTACTAGAGGCATGCTGTACATGCTAACAGCCTAACTATTGTCAGCATGCCTCTTAACTATTGTTTGTTAAAACTTGTTTGACACAATAGACCAGTTTTCCTTACTAGAGGCATGCTGTACATGCTAACAGCCTAACTATTGTCAGCATGCCTCTTAACTATTGTTTGTTAAAACTTGTCTGACACAATAGACCAGTTTTCCTTACTAGAGGCATGCTGTACATGCTAACAGCCTAACTATTGTCAGCATGCCTCTTAACTATTGTTTGTTAAAACTTGTCTGACACAATAGACCAGTTTTCCTTACTAGAGGCATGCTGTACATGCTAACAGCCTAACTATTGTCAGCATGCCTCTTAACTATTGTTTGTTAAAACTTGTTTGACACAATAGACCAGTTTTCCTTACTAGAGGCATGCTGTACATGCTAACAGCCTAACTATTGTCAGCATGCCTCTTAACTATTGTTTGTTAAAACTTGTCTGACACAATAGACCAGTTCTCCTTACTAGAGGCATGCTGTACATGCTAACAGCCTAACTATTGTCAGCATGCCTCTTAACTATTGTTTGTTAAAACTTGTCTGACACAATAGACCAGTTTTCCTTACTAGAGGCATGCTGTACATGCTAACAGCCTAACTATTGTCAGCATGCCTCTTAACTATTGTTTGTTAAAACTTGTCTGACACAATAGACCAGTTTTCCTTACTAGAGGCATGCTGTACATGCTAACAGCCTAACTATTGTCAGCATGCCTCTTAACTATTGTTTGTTAAAACTTGTCTGACACAATAGACCAGTTTTCCTTACTAGAGGCATGCTGTACATGCTAACAGCCTAACTATTGTCAGCATGCCTCTTAACTATTGTTTGTTAAAACTTGTTTGACACAATAGACCAGTTTTCCTTACTAGAGGCATGCTGTACATGCTAACAGCCTAACTATTGTCAGCATGCCTCTTAACTATTGTTTGTTAAAACTTGTCTGACACAATAGACCAGTTCTCCTTACTAGAGGCATGCTGTACATGCTAACAGCCTAACTATTGTCAGCATGCCTCTTAACTATTGTTTGTTAAAACTTGTCTGACACAATAGACCAGTTCTCCTTACTAGAGGCATGCTGTACATGCTAACAGCCTAACTATTGTCAGCATGCCTCTTAACTATTGTTTGTTAAAACTTGTTTGACACAATAGACCAGTTTTCCTTACTAGAGGCATGCTGTACATGCTAACAGCCTAACTATTGTCAGCATGCCTCTTAACTATTGTTTGTTAAAACTTGTTTGACACAATAGACCAGTTTTCCTTACTAGAGGCATGCTGTACATGCTAACAGCCTAACTATTGTCAGCATGCCTCTTAACTATTGTTTGTTAAAACTTGTCTGACACAATAGACCAGTTTACTGATCATGCGCAGTTGTTCAAGTCTTGTTTCAACTGGTGGGCCGCCATTGTCAAACGTCTGGTAGTCCGCCAAATAAGCAAAGGATTTGTTCAACTGCGTATGAACTGTAAACTGGTCTCGCACGGCCACCGCGTGCATTGCCCGAGTAATAAACCTTTCTTACCATGATGCATTGTGGTCTGGGTGTTGTTTCTCAAGTGCCTTGTTTTCGTTGCAGACGAACTCGCGCAAATGTTCCAGTCAGCAGGCTTGGTCGAGGAGCAGAATCACGTGGATCGCCGCTTACAAGTAAATCGCGGGCGCCAGCTGAGGATGTATCGCATCTGGATACAATGCAAGTACCGCAAGCCCAGATGACGTCAGTGTCAAACGGAACTCGTCAAAAGGAATTGTTTGTTGAAAATGTCACAGAAAATTATTGGGAACTACGTGTAAATTGTAAAGTCTACTGAGACCTAATAGTTTACAAGATACCATTCCAAAATTAAACGTAAACCCGAACATTTGATGGAACATACATAATAGGCCTATGGGGGACGAAATAGCTGGATATGACGTCAATGTCCAAGGGCCAACACAAAACATTTTATTTTAGAAGTCTAGTCGTGTAAAACATTTATTGAATCGGCTCCAGGTTATGAGCCAACATGGCCTTCAGTCGGCTCTTTATACAGCAGACTTCTCAGTATTTGTAGAACTGAAGAACTAAAGTAGCTCCGAGTAGTTCCGCTTTAGTAACAGAATATGGACTTGTGGCAGTAGTGACTGAGAATCGACCGTGCATCATAACTATGCATTCCACTCGGGCTCTCTGGGGAGAGCAGCCCGTGCACAATATTCCGGTTTATCTAGTTCGCTGACCGCGTCCATCCGGGTATTTGGCTCATAGGACTTAAATACCCTTGCGCAACGGCTTAAGTCACTTCTGACAACATTTCGGACTAGTCGACGTCGGGAGCGACCCTCCGCCCAGCTCCCTTTTAGAGGAACTTTGCCATACTCCAGTCTCCTCCGTCTTCGTACGGTCGAGATCCCCGTACCTCAGTGGGGTTGCTCTTTCGGGGCAACGCGTCATCTCTCTTAGATTGACTATTATCATCAATTGTCAAAATCACTAGAATTGATTATAATCATCATTCTAAGACAAAGCCTAACCCGAACTACAACCCTAACCATCGGACGATTTCACGGGTAAACGACGGGTTCTCACCCACCTAGAGCTAGGGTTCACAGGTAAACAAGAAAGGAAGGTAAACAAGAGACACATTTTTTGAGCGCTCCTACTCGGGCTCGAACTCGTAGCCGTTTGCGTGTAGTGCTTGGTAGTACAGACGTCATGACCACTACACTAAGCGCGTCTACCGCCGTTCGAAATTCGACAATTGTTTATCTTTATACTTGACTGGTTTTAACCTCGAGGTTAAATTTAGGATTATAATCAATTCTAGCGATTTTGACAATTGTTGATAATAGTCAATCTAAGGGAGATACCGTGTTGTTCGGGGAGGCTACTATTTCCAGTTCCTTCGACTTATTTCGTTCCAGTGTTAGTACAATATTTAAGAATAAGGGACATTAAAACGTCCGTGGGAACCTGAGTGTTGCGTTCAGTATGTTTATTTGTTCACCCAACATGGCTTTTGTCAATTGAATCTATGGGGATTGGTTGCAAACCAAAAATAAAGCTGGTCTCCGCTCAGTGCACTCGTGACTGACTTGTTTTGAGTGAACAATGAATTGTTAGCACAGGTTTTCAAAGGATTACAATGGATAACTAGTTCCTGTAAAACTAGTGTAGGTCTGCGTCGGTAC
The DNA here is from genome assembly GCA_030867875.1 of Actinernus sp. WN-2022. Classification (NCBI taxonomy): domain Eukaryota; kingdom Metazoa; phylum Cnidaria; class Anthozoa; order Actiniaria; family Actinernidae; genus Actinernus; species Actinernus sp. WN-2022. Next base: position 186,527,963 of record JAOWCC010000577.1, read on the forward strand.
AGCCAATCAACTAACGTTTCGAGCGTTAGCCCTTCGTCAGAGCTCGAAACGTCAGCTGCTACATGTAGTTAAGTTGGTAAAGTCTGTATGGACATCACACCAATTATTAAAATAAGAAATAAATAAATAAATAAAAATGAAAAGATAAAAATACAATAAATTAATTCGAACTATTAGTCAGATAACTGGATAAATGAGACCTAAAAATGTTAATAGAGTCTGCATTAACTATTTCAACTGGAAGAGAATTCCATTGTCTAATAGTCCGTGGGGAAAAAGAACAGTGAGAGATATCCTTAGTAGTTCTGTAGGGATAACACTTATAGCTATGGCTACTGCGGGTTCTAGTCTCGGTATGTGGGATTAGGTACTGGTCTATACTAATGTCAAGTAGCCCGCGATTCATTTTGTACATCAGTCAGCCGCGTAATTTTCCTTCTTAACTCCAAGGTATCCCACCCCAAATTTTCAAGTATTTCAGAGACACTAGCTTTCGGCTGATAGTTGTTACAACAGAAGCGTGCAGCTTTCCTTTGGACTCGCTCAAGGGTAGCTGTGTATTTCTTATCGTATGTATCCCATGCTGCGCTTGCATACTCTAGCTTTGGGCGAACGATAGCCTGATAAGCAGTCTCTTTCACACTCCTGGGACAGTTCCAGAGATTCCGTAACCCTAGGACCTTACTGGCCTTCCCTGATATGGTAGTTGTGTGGAGACCATCATAGGTCATCCCTAAGTATTAACACTTCTCGCGCTTCTCATGGTGGTTTAATGCATGTAAAAACTAGGCAGGATTATAATGTTCAGCGGCAATAGGCTTTGGCACATAAGGTTCTGTTTTTCATATTACGCACACGTCAAGAAACTGTTTTAAAACTACTTTCCTTTTGTGTGAAATATTTCTTTCAATTTTAAAATGTTCCCCACGTTGAATTTTCGTCATATTTAAAATTATGGAAGTTTTCATTAGATGCAATTCAAATGTTTAAAAGTGAGAAAATAATATTCTTCCTCAAGTTTTTATGTCTAAGCCAATGAGGTGGACAACTGAAACAATACCAGAATTAGCACCTTTCTGCATTCCTTGCCGTTGAACTGCCTTGTTCTTAGCCGGACTATTACTTAATATACTTTTAGTTGATTATACTGTGTTTTACAAAGGATAAGTTGCATGGCAATACTTTCATTTTATTTCATTGTAGTTTTAAGATATACAATATAATATAGACTCTAGAACAGAACTTGAAATATTTTGACGATTCTTACTGATGAGGCTCTGTTCATACAACTCTCTTTGCCTTGCCGAACATGCTGTCCATGCCCAGTCCAACGAAGACACTGAGCACGCCCATCCACTGCCTGCCTGTCACAGCGTTACCAAACAGCACGACGGACCCAAGTATAGTGAAGAACTTTCTCGTCGTGGTGATTATAGAACACGAAAGAGGACCAAAGTTGGCTACCGTCATGAAGATGAAATTCTGGAAAAGAAATACAAATTAGATTGTAAAATTTATTAATAAATGATAAGGTGCCAACCAATCCAAGCGCAGTATTCGAGTCACATGACTACCGCTGTATATCCACATACAGAACTGATTAGACATTCAGTTTGTTTCATACAGAACTGATTAATAAAACATCAGTGTCGTATATAACACTGATTACAACAGTGTTGCATCAGATACTGATTAATAAAATATCAACGTCTGTATCACGAAACTCACCGATGTTTGGCATCAAAATATCAAGATTTTAAAAAAAAGTTTCATTTCACAAGTAGTTTACAACCGGCTCGAGATAGGCCGATACAACACTCACGCTCATGTTGTAAATCCTACTTACGTGTGCACGATAACCAAGCTGTATACTGACGACGTCAATCAATAATATTTATTTATCGCTGCCAAGCGAGTGAGCATTAGCAAACGAGCGAGGCAGCTTACTATTCAGGACAAGCTTTGAGAATTGCGGATTATCCTGCCGGTTTGACTATAGTTTTTGTAATTCAACCAATCATGAATGTAATTCGTACAAACCAGTTTTGCACATGAGCCAATAAGCAACGTGGCAATATTTTCCGGAAAACTGGTTTAAACTGGCCTAACCGAGGTAATGACGCAGTGAAGATTCGAGTACGACTTTTCACAATCGACGAACATAGCTGTACCGATAGCATAACTCTAAATGCGCATAGCTGTACCGAGTAATAAATAGAAATAGAACACTTTAAAAAGATATATGAACAAACAAAACTCTTAGTAGCTTGTTCTTGTCTCGGCAGCATTGCTTGGCAGAAATGGAAGATCTGTACTTTCTTGCGACTGAGATATTTTGAGTCTAAAAGTCGTACTCGTACTCGAATCTAAAGCTCCGTAACGCCAGATACAACCCGAAGACGAGAGCGATAGACTTTAGAGGAGAAGAACTTGCGCTCGTGGCTCATGTCAAGCACGGTCGTTTTGCAGGCTATATTCCCTTTGGCAGCATTCACATAACCTTTGGTTAAACCTAGTACACGATAGTATTTAAGCGTTGTCGTTTCGGTGGGACGTCCGGTAACTAACATGCTGGTTGGTTGACTCGCCGTCTAGACTAACGGAGTTCGCTATTCATGCCTTTGACGCTCAAAGACCGGGTACTAGAGTCCAGGGTGCTAACATGCATATAGCTAAATCGACTATCACACGCAATACGGATGCATTTTATGAATAACAAGAGCCTGCGAGCAGTCCGAACTCGGCGATGATCAGGAAAACAGTTCTGTGTGCCTTATCTGGTGGTTTTAAACATTTTTCGAAAAATATATTTCAAACTATTTTATTATGAAATTTTAAAATAAACTGGCCTGAAGCTCTCATAAAAACCGTACCGCTTATCCAGGCATGTAAACTAGGAGTATTCGAAGAAAGTGAAACATCTTTTTTTCTTTGGTTCGTGAGAGTGCAACGATACGTTTGGCAATGGGTCTTGCAGGATACGATCACGTGGTTGTACCGGTGGCAAAACATCTTCATTCATTTAAAGGCTTTGTACGACGGAGATCAGTAGTAAACCCTGTTAGTAAATGGTATTTTTCACCTCCAATCGACTGTCGATCTTTCTAAAACAGCGCTTTAAAGTAATAGTTCAAAGCCGACAATGAGGACTGGACGGGATTTCAAGTCCGCGCAATTAGTTCCAGTCTGAGGCGCAGCCGAAGACTGGAACTAATTGCAAGGACTTGTAATCCCGTCCAGTCCGAATTGGAGGCTTTGAAATGACATCTCATGCTCGTTAATTATTTGGGAGGCAACTCGTTTGTCACTGAAGATTGATCCATTCTACTATTTCTAGTAATGAAGTAGCTTTTGTTTCTCGCCCTTTGGGATTTGTTGAGACTGGAGTACGTGAATTATAATATCAAATTTCAGAATTTAGTTTGTACAGTTGTAAGACAACGCCGGGAAGTCAGCATGGCTTGTTGTGAGAGCGACGAGGAAGACTTCCGACCTCTAAAACGTTCTAGGAAAGTGAAAAGCAGCGGGGAAGAAGAAGGAGTGTTAACAAATGCTGTGCCCTTGTCAACCCGTTACAAGAACAACTGGGCAGTGAATATTTTTCAAGAATGGAGGCAGACAAGAGAGAACAAAGTTGCCGCTTTGGAGGCCACAAGCTTGAATATACCGCTAGAAAGCATAGAAAACCTTGATGTTGAGATGTGCCGAGAATTCGAACACATGACGATCCTTAAAACCCCGAGAAAGTACTCCCAGAACTCCCAGGAGTACATTCAACCAATTTGTTTCCAGTCCAAGGACTGAATTAATTTTGTTCCAGTCCGAAGATCAGTAGGACTGGAACAAAATTAATTCAGTCCTTGGACTGGAAACAAATTGGTTGAATGTACTCCTGGGAGTTCTGGGAGTACTTTCCGGGGTTTCAAGGATCGTCATGTGATCGAATTCTGGGCACATGGTTGGCTGGTTACCTCATGAATAATTAATGAGTATGAGATGTTTGTTTGCCATCCAGTAAAGCCTTTCCCATGGGATACTAGTTCTAACTGAGTAATTATTTTGCAACGAATCTTTTACTTTCGGCGTTCGGTGAGTGAAAAACAAAACATACAACGTGGAGCCGTCTTGCGAGCTCAATCCACCGAAAAACATGGCAGCGGCACATTGGACCACAATCCCTTGCGAACCCAACACGGTCAAAATAACACGAAGAAATCATCTGTTCTCTTCAACAACAGGATTGCTAACAGCACTTGTACTTGCTTGTTTTTAAGATTTAAAACCTCTCAGTACCGCGATTTTATAACGGATTTCAAGTTCTTTGCGCGCAAAGGCTTGTGGGTAAAAGTACAATCCGTTATCTATTTCGGTACAGTGGATTGAATCATAATTTGTTCATAACTAGAAAACGTTTCTCTTGGAGCCACGTATTCAAATATCAAGTCTTTAGCCGGCTTAACTCCTAGACAGTCTACTTTCTTTGATAGTTTCTTTCATTCGAAAATGACAAGGAATCCGGCCTCCATGTGCTCACTCCGAATCCGCCACAGGCAGCCCGAGTAATTATATTCTAAGCCTCTTCATAGACTCCATATATTGATTGATTCGTAGGGTTAAAGTGCCTATTACGGTGGCCCGGTCAGGTTACCACGATCCTAACGTGGGTTTTTAATGAAATTCAAAACCACGTTAGAAACGTCCGCCTGGAACTGGGCCTCGAAGGACATGGTTGACAAAATGGCGGAGGGGAAGGAAGAAAGTGAATCAAACGGCAGAGATTTTCATCTGTTTGAAGATGAGGTAAAGCTCAACAAGCCCACCTGTGGTGACACTCTGGAGAGTCAACATGGACATATAGATACGTTGAGTAAGGCTTCATGTTATGGCACACAACGATTCCCAGAGTTAAACTAGGCCCACTTGAATTCAAAAGACGAAATTCTCCATTGTAGTTCAAAGCCCGATTAGTGCTAATCCGGGGTTAATTTCCATGACAACCAATAGGTTCTGTGCAGAGTTAATCCAGGATTAACACTAACCGATTAACGGTATTTCCACGCGGCGAACGATGCAGTGAAAACAAGTCTACTAAATGGAGTTTACTCTATCTTTTTTATGTCTGTGTCTTATCTTTATAAAAAAAAAAAACGACTACCTATCAGGTAGCTAGTACCAGATTTCCAGAATTTCTCCGGCTTTCTTTCTTATGTTCACTTATGTAAATTTGCTATTTCATGGTACAAATAAAGCGTTGTTGTTGTTGTTTACTTGGATAAAGAAACAGTGGAAAGATATCACAAAGCTACCAGGATGTATCTAAGCTGGAAGAGAATCCTAAAAATCCGTTAATTTTCCGCCGTTAGCGTTGAAGCGAAGCGATCGATAGCACATGCTCAGGTTAAACGGCTTCTCCTGCCTTTCCCACTGATGAAACTGACCAGCAAACTACCCAGTAATGCACTTCATCTATTGCTCTACCTACACAACATGTTTTAAGGTTATTTAAAATAGTTTTATTGATAAAATTTGAGCAATCGAATCTACATACAAGTTCACCTCTCTGGACTCAGTCCGTTTGGCCAATAAAAAGCATTGTTAGAACAACCCTTGCGTCATAATCGAAGAGCCAATCAGAATACGTGACAGTTCAGCGTTTACCAGGGTCTTCTCTCTCATATGCCATCTTGCATCTGACCGAGAAGACCCTGGGGACGAGGTTGGCACTGCACGTTCTAAAGGTTAGGGTGTTTTATATTGTTGGGTAAGCCAATGCTGTGGCTCATTTCGAGCGGTACAGGATGGCCCGTTGAAATATAGTGTTATTGTTTAATAATAAAAGTTGACTTTTGTATAATTTTGGTGTCATTCATTTGATCAATATATTTTTTTTGAATGAGCGGCAATAGCTGTTATTACGGCTGAGCCAAATACCATGAAACGGTCAGCGGTTTCACCCATCTTATCGGGTCATCGACTCGTTTGAGGCTGTTTCAGCTGTGAGCTTGTTTGAGTGAAATTTTCTTTGAAATATCCTCGTTTTACTCTTGTTTATCATTCCTGTCGCTTCATTCGATGCACTAGTATCGACTGTAAGTCGCCGAGTGGCCTAAGGATGGACTAATCGATTTGATAAGGCTGAATACGAAGAGGACAGTGGAGGTGGAATTGCCTTGTACATCAGCACTGATTATGATTTTAGAGTGCGTGACGACTTAGTCTATAATAGTAACGAGACTCAATTTCTCTTCGTAGAAATTCAAAAAAACAAATATTAGTAGTTTAGTAGCCGTTTCATATAAACCCCCCAAAACGAATATCGAAGACTACTCAAAACTTTTCTCAGAACGTTTTGACAAAATAGATAAAACTAGTAAACATTGTTACCTAGCTGGAGATTTTAACATTGATCTCCTAAAGAGTGAAAATCACAGTGAAACTAACTCTTTTTTTTTAATAGAACATTGTCCTATTCTCTCTTTCCGACCATAGTAAAACCAACAAGAATAACTTCTGAGTCAGCAACACTAATTGACAATATTTATACAAATGCCTTTGATTTAGCTGACAATATTCATCCTGGCATATTATATACAGACATTTCGGACCACCTCCCAGTGTTTATCATACAATACGGTACTAAAAACAAGAACCACAATAAAATCAACATTACTAAGCGGGTATTTTCCATAGAAGGTGAAGAAAAGTTTAGACGTGACATATCCATTATTGACTGGTCACACGTTTATAGCAGTAACGACTCAAATGCACAATATACGTATCTAATTAATACAATTACCGAATTGTATGACAAACACTTTCCTATTAAACATGTGATAATTCATTCTAGAACTAAGAAAAACCCATGGATGACTCCCGGTATCCTTAGATCTATCAAAAGAAAAAACAAACTTTATAGGGTGAAACTTAAGAACCCGACATGTAAAAACACGAATAAATTTCGTGAATATCGTAATAAGTTGAATCATTTAATTAGATTTACTAAAAAAGATTATTATAGGACAATGTTAAATAGAGCTCGTGGAAACTTGAGAGCTACTTGGAGAATTATCAGCGAGATTTTGAATAGAAAAAAGACACAGCCCCAAATATTTCAAGTATTCTTAACAATGGTAAGAGCTACGATAAAAAGATAGATATAGTAAACATTTTTAATAAGTTTTTTACCAGCATAGGACCAACATTAGCAAAAAAACTTCCATCAAGTAAAAAATGTTTTAAAGAATGGATGAAAATCTTCTCCCCTAATGAGTTAATTTTTCAGCCTATTTCACCCTACAAAGTTTTAGATCATTTATATGGTCTCGATTGTACTAAGGCAATAGGTCACATAATGACATCTCAGTAACGTATTTAAAGAAAATTGCTGAGTCTATCTTTCAACCACTTAGCTTTATATTTAATAAATCTATCCAGACTAGTACTTTTCCAGACCTCATGAAGATTGCCAAAGTTATTCCTTTGTTTAAAGGTGGTGATAAGTTTTTGGTGTCAAATTTCAGACCCATATCACTCCTTCCAACGCTGTCAAAAATACTTGAAAAAAATATTTGTGAAATGTTAATACACCACCTAGAACAGAACCATCTGTTGTTCGATTATCAGTTTGGATTTAGAAAACAAAGAAATACACACTTGGCAATCCTCGATTTCGTAAATAGAATTATAGACTCGATTGATAATGGGAATCTTTCAATAGGTATCTTTTTAGATTTATCAAAGGTTTTTGACTGTGTTAACCATGATATTTTATTAGATAAACTTTCCTATTATGGCATTAACAATGAGACAAACAGATGGTTTCGAAGCTACTTGGAAAACAGAAAACAATATGTTTGTATTGATGGAGTTAAATCTGATCTTCTTCCAATAACTTGTGGCGTACTTCAGGATCTATCCTTGGACCAATTTTGTTTCTTAGTTTTGTACGAAATTCATTCATTTAGTATTATATGCCGACGACATGAATTTATTTTTTAATCATTAATGTTTAAGAACTCTTGCATCAGTCTTAAATAAGGATCTCAATTCTCTCCAAGAATGGCTCGTTGCCAATAAGCTCACCGTCAATTTATCAAAGACTAAGTTTATTTTATTTGGTTCCAAACAAAAACTTAATAATACCGTGGTTTACGAGTCGGACCTAATATTTATATTAGCAGGTCAGCCTATTAACAGAGTAGTACAAGCTAAATTTCTAGGTTTAATCCTGGATGAACATACTACCTGGAATTCCCAAATAGACTCTATATCACGAAAAATTGCAAAAACAATTGGAGTCTTATTATGTAGAGTCAGGCATTCTCTTAGCTTGGATATTCTTAAAAATATTTACTACAACCTTATATATTCATATATATCATATGGTACATTAGTATGGGGCAGTAATTATAAATCCAAGCTTAAACCTATCCACATTTTACAAAAGCGAGCGCTTCGAGTCATTACTTTTTCCGATTTCAAAACCCCAAGCAAACCTTTATTCAACAAGCTTAATATTCTAATTATATTTCAAATAGTGGACTTCCAACTCGGTGATTTAGTAGTGCATAGGCATTCTATCAATCAACTTCCAGATATATTTTCGAGTTACTTCAACGACGTGTCCCTTATTCATAATTATAACACTCGCTCTAAATCAAATAAGAACCTTTTTTTGCCACGACAAAATCTAAACTATGGCAAATTCGGCGTTAAATATGCAGCCGTCAAAATTTGGAACGACATTCCAATAGAGATTAAAAACAGTTCTTCAAATAAACATTTTAAGAAACACTTCAAAAAACATCTAATTTCCACACCGTGATTCATATTTGTGTACAAAGCTAATTCTCTTGTACATGAATAGAATGAAGACAGTATCGTATTTCAACTATAAAATTATCTAATTATAAATACAGTAATTGTGTGCCTATCCAGCCATCTTAGATTAATCATAAATAACAAATAGGGTGCAAGAGTTTGTAAGTAACCCCTCTGGGTTGTATCTCTTGTATCCTTCACAAACATTTCTTTATGTATGTATATTTCCTATTGTGTGTTTTTGTGTGAAATAAACGGTAATAAGTTCATGTCCTAGATACACCAATATGTTACTGACGTTCTATGACCGAAACATAATAGAACGTAATTAACCTATTGTTGTATCTAGGACATGAACTTATTACCAAATAAACGAACCATTGAACCATTGAACCAGGAGTTGGCGTGTGAGCGGTTGTTGACTTTACGGACCCAAGAAGCTCCTGAATACAAGGCTTGTAAAACATTCCGTCAAATCACTCCAGTGGCCAAGGACAGACACCGCTTAACATTTATTCTTGCTTTTCTTTAGAAAATAATCGTTTGGGGCATCATTGGTGATCTCAGTTCAACGTGACTCCATCTCTGTACCATTTTGAAATGGTTGACCCGAAAGTCTCGTTTTCATGAGGGCTGATGGGTAAACCCGCTGATCATTTGGCTCAGCCTTAATAACAGCTATTGATACTGTTTTGACCGATTAAAACCTCCCTGGGGTGGGGCATTTGAACGAAAAACCCGAAATGAGTTCCAATCTCCCACGGGGCCTTCCCCCCCCCCTTCCCATAGTAATATTGAGAATGTACTTTAGGTAAAGAAACCACACGATACTTCAATTATTTTTTAGGATAAGAGGATATATGGAAGAGTTAAATACCGAGAACGGAGGCAATAAGCCATATACATCTTATTTCATACTTGACGAGGTTTTCGCAAAATTTTCATTGATGTAGCTCTTTTTAGGTAGATTTTGGGCGAGTACCAAGACGGAGAAAAGGTTCTAAATCATTATAGGGATATTTAGTAAGTTTGGCTGAAGCCAAGGTGAATGAATTCCTTGGAGAAAATAATAAGCTAGAAACAACAAAATACCGTTGAATTGTATTGAATTGCTCGTTATAAATGCAAGGGATGTATGAGAAAAGTTCCCGGGATGTATCTGGATACAACCCGGGAACTTTTCTCATACATCCTTACATTTATAATGAGGTATGTATGGCAAATAAAGCCTCATGAAGAACAAAGAAAACCGTGTCAAGTGTGAAATAATTAACAATGGGCTACGAGTCAATAGCCCATGAGGCGCAGCCGAATGGGCTATTTACCTCGTAGCCCATGAGGGCGAGAGGTCTAATTGTTTTAGTATAAACTAACTAGTCGGACAGTAGAAAATAATAGAAAGAAACAAATTGAAGTTGAAGAAATGTTATTATTTCGTGAAAATGCGTGCGGTTTTTCTCTACCATGGGCTATCACAAATATATCTACAGTAGGGTAGCCAATCAGAACGCAGGATTTGTAATAGTCCACTGGTTGGTTTATACTAACACTGGATATATCACTTCCATGGTATGCAAATACCTTGGGAATACTCTAGAACAAAATGGGAAATAGAAATTTCCATAGTGGTCTACTTCCAACAACCTATGCAAATTTTCATGGAAATATTGTGGGAATTTTCTAGAAATACGGATGTCCATATATGTACTGTGAACGAGGCGGTTTTTCCTGTGTATAACGAAAATAATTATTATCAAATACTGCTGCCACATACGGGAGGCAATATCTAAACATTGCATTGGTTTGGCCCAACAGTCAATGACGGCGGCGTGATTTATAGTCACTATGATTGCACCAGGATTAAAAACTGCTATTGAAAAAACAAGCTCTGTTTTTTAGAGTGCTATTATATTTATTCGATAACGTTTTCGGACTTGGAATTGTAAACAGTTATCTCAGGTTTACTCACGACGCATCAATGACCATTTCTTCAGGCCGCAAAAACTAGTGAATAGCAAGAAAATTTATTTATATTATCAAAGAATCTTTGCATGACGCCAACAAATACCATGCTGTCCCATCACTGGCTAACAATATGTAGTTTGCAGTGCACGGGTGACAGAAGGGCACACTTGTGAGTTCGACATTTGATATTACACCTAACTCGAAATCATTTGATCTGTTCTCAAACACCAGGCTTACCTCCAGGAATAAGAGACGTTTTTTTTCGAGGCGTGATTCTGACATTTGCATATCAAAACATTTTCGCCCTCGAGTATCCGTGAATTATTGCCATCTGTGCACAACAGGAGACCTTAATATTATTTTCCATCCCTTTGACTGCTTTAGGTCTGAGCCGACCTTGCATACGGCAGGCAACAAATACATGTAGACTGAGGGGAGAAACGGAGCGGTACCGGCAAGCCCAAGAAACAGTATTCCATCCCCTTCACGAGGTAAAAACAATGTCATGTTCCTTTTGTTATTTCTCGGCTGCCAACCCAAATTCCAATTCGACCGAGGAATTCATGTCCCCAATTAGTAGACCCTTTCCAGGTTGAACTACAAGACTAGACACGTACAGAAAGTTTATTTTTATTTTTTTACTAGCATTTGCTATTGCTTCAAGTACACACTGAATTGTAATGGACTTGAAACATCAAAGTCAGGAGCCGGCTAAACTACAAATCGAATTGGAATTTTGTAGAGGAAAACCGTAAACCCCCGTGGCAAGGGTGAGATAACTCAACCCCAACATGTTACCGGGACTCGAACCTGGTCACCGTGGCGAGAGACGCTTACCTGGCTACTCCAACTAAACTGATATGACATGCATTACAATCAAAACTACGGTATTAAAGTTGAGGTCGAAGTTTAGGTCAGTTGAAGGAGTCCAACAAGTTATAGACTAAACATGGGGGGATTGAAAACTAACGGTTATAATATGAAGATCGACGAACAGTCAGAAAAAAAGATCAGACGTAAAAAAGACAGAGGAACAGATATAAAAACTACATGAAAACTGCTATTGGTTAGTGTCGTTGGTCATCGTGATACAGCTGTCCAAATCATAAAGATAAAGCAACAAAAAGGTATCCAAAAGAGCGATAGAAACAATAGGAAAAAAGAAGAATATCTAAACATATCTACATTTGAGTTATGACAATAAGACTTAAAGTTCACGAAGCACATTTTGGGTATACAAACCATCCTATTTGACTAGGCATAAATAATTAAAAACCGCCTCTGATTTAATATGCGGTAGTTTCACCTGTTCAAACTCTATATTGACATGACCAGCCCCCGTGAGCCAATATACAGAGCTGGGTCTGTGGAGGGCTTTATTGCACTTAGAAAGTAGCAAGTTACTGAAATGTACAAAAATATGACACGTTATAAAGCTGTGCAGGTGTTGGCAATTGGGATAAATTGAAGGGACGTTCAGCCAGTTACATAACAGCAAAACCGTCGATACTGGTGAAAAGAGCACCTCGAAGTTAGTCAAAATCTCAAATTTGAGAGTTATATCTTGAATAGGATCAAAGATACAGGCCCGCAAACTCGGGACGTTTGTATGGAAATTTTGATTGGGGGGCAAGTTTGTGCCCCCCAGTCAAAATTTCCATACAAACGTCTGTAAAATATTTCGAGTTTGCGGGCCTATAACTTTGCTCCTATTCAAGATATAACTCTCAAATTTGGGATTTTGACTAACTTCGAGGTGCTCTTTTCACCAGTATCGACGGTTTTTCTGTTATACGTATATATCAAAAGTTAAAAACAAACCGTGGAAGGGTCTATTGTGTTGTGTCTTGTCAGGATTTAATTACATTTCTCTCACTCTGTCGTTATTCCTGACAACATGTCGCCAATAAAACGCGACAGTTACACAAAGGAAGCAAAAACCTAAAGTTTACTGAACAGAACTTCAAAATGAAGTATTGGTGAGTTAAAAAAGGCCAAGCTGCCTTTATTGCCGTATATGAGACTGTACTGTCTCTTTGTACACACAGCACATAGTAATGAAATAAACTCTCTTTTTGTTATTAGCTCAAAGGAAAAGGGAAGTTTCGCCGATCAGTTTATTGCACTTGAGGTGTTCTCTCTGTTGTTTGCAATAATTATATCGATCTGTCATTGGAAGCGAGGCAGGAAATCCTCCGACAATATGTTTGCGTAGTTAGAATCTGCTAATGGAATTTCGATTTAGTGAAAATTTGCCAAACAACATGAGCTAAAATGAGGCTGTTGTTGCCGATATCTTTCAAACTGCCATATTTAGTCACCAAATCTCTAAACTCTGGACTATGAAATTCAGTGGAAAAGGTTAGTAAAGAGATTACAATAGCTCCCTGAGTTTATTAGAAATCTTATTAGTCAAAAAGGAATCATTTTTAGTCGTAGGTTTATACCAAAATACTGCTTAGACCTTCTTATGACAATATAAAATGTTAATATTAGGGTTAAAAAATAATGGTAAAATCCCGACGTTTCGGCAATACGACCTTCATTTCCCCTGAAGAAGCCCATAGATATATACCGTACTTATATATATACCGTATATAGATATGTATACCGTACATATATACCGTATATAGATAGAGTAGATTTCGTATGAGCGTGACAAACTACGGCATACATGTTCGTAACCGTGCTGTGATGTGCTGTGCCGTAGTTATGTGATTGGATTGGATCAGCAGGACAAAAACAATGGGAAACCATTTCAACGCCACGGCATGCCGTACGGTAACCGTGCTGCAGTCAGTGCTGTTGTTTGTCCCACTCATACGAAATCTGCTCTATATACCGTACTTATATACCGTACTTATATACCGTAGATATATATAAACCGTAGATATATACCGCCGAACACGATCGTTATACCGATTTACACATTTCGTATCTTGTAATCAACCAATTTAACCTATCTTTCTTTTCTTGCACTATATTCTTTCTCTCTAATTCAATTAATCTTTATTTTTCATGGTGATGTTTGCTTCATTTCAGCTCATAAAGAAATGCCTCCCGGCTATAAAAAGACGATCGGTGTCTATTTAAGCAAGCAATAATATTTACAACGCCAGAGTAATACCTTACAAAGAGCAGATTTTAGGAATAATCTCATTTGTTTTGTATTCGTCTACGGAGAAAAAGTGACTATCAGAAAAGATGGATTTGTTCCGATGCAAACTGGTTCACATAAAGATATATTCATCTACTTACAAAAGCCGCACATTAAAACAAATCTTTGCAGTTTTGAATTAGAAAGCTGTTTGGTCGGCTCAGATGATTGAAAAAAGAATAAACTGCGTTTTCTACAGTCGATTTTATTCTCTGGTTAGATCCAACAAAATTACATCGAAGAGCCAAAAACGATCAGCAAATCAAAATCGGAGTCATCTTCACAAAGAGTGCTGTGAAATTGAATTTACAGTTTACTTTTCGGGTTCGCTCGGTAAACATTGATCAAGGTCTACTATTTTTATGGTGGTATTGAAAAATGTCAAGAAAAGATAAGTGGCATGTTCCACGCCTTGTCGAGTAATTAGTCGGTAACAGTTTCCTAGCAGGGTTACAAACGAGCGGCTTTTTCTACAAGGTTTTGTCAAGGAGGTTACTAGTGTGAGAGTTATTCCATAAAAAACACGTAGACCTATAGAAGAACAGTGCAAGTGAATTGCTAAGTACTAGGTATTACAGTTACAGGGTAAGTAGCTTCGCACGCGTTATAAAAACAAAGCACTTCATTTTTAAACCAATATCAAAAGGTATTTTTCTACCAGCATTATGTTTGATCTTTCATGAACTTAGTGGTTCAACAAACTCCAGCTTTGTGGTAAAGCCGTTGACTGGGGTCTCAAGAGTTTTCGCAGTTAGTCATGGATCATTTCAACATCATTTCATTTGAATTCTATTAATTTTTGTTCCCAAGTTGTATTTGATTAATGGCACAATCTCTAACTTTGTCAAATGTCATGTTTCCTAAAATTGTTCATTTCTCTGCTCAAGAGAGCTGCCTTGATACTGATTTCGATCCTCTGTGTTTTACATCTTATTAAAACTAAAACCAGGACCGAAACACACACAAAAGTGATACCAAAGACAAAAGCGCAATATTATTATAAGGATCGAAAGAAAATATTGAAGAAATAAAAACAGCCAAGTAACAGCTGGGAAAATTGTGAACGTGTGAACTGCTAACATGCGGCTCTTTTTGTCACTAACTCTCGTGCTTGAAGGCAAACTGTAGGAGTTCATGTCAACTCGAGGCCTTTCCTGACAATGAGCAATGAGTGAGTGATCAAAAATCACTCAGTTCTATTTTTATTAGAAGTTCCAAATGTACAATATAATTAAACGTCACTCGCACATGAGTCATTGCCTTCAGTTCTCGTATGCTCTGCGTCAGTAACCTAAATGTGGTTAGACATTCAGTGCATCGAATGCATGTGAAGCCTGCTAATTATAGGACTCGCTTTAGCGATACAGACAACTTGACTGATATGTGGCAGTTTTTATTACTTATTACTTGTAGTTAGCAGTGAAATAAGTTCAGGTCTTGTGTTCAAGTGCTTCTAACCCTCATTTCTTTATCACAAATATCGATTCTGCATCAAGTGAATCGTAGGATATTTTGGGATTTGAGTGTTGCGTCTATGAGTTTTAAAGGTTTATATTTCGAACATGCTAATGAATATGATGTCAACCAGGGATTCATTAATTATACAAAAACAAGCTTTTAGAGATAAATGACATTTGATCAACATCCATGTTATATATGAAGTTTATATCAGTGATTTTACCAAATATTTTAACTAAATCAGAAAATAGTTTCATTCACAAGGAGAAAGAAATGTGAGAACATTCCCTGGTGACGTCACGCATTAGCATACTCAGAGGCAACACTGCAATCTAGTGAAATCTATAGAAAGATGTTACAACCATTCACTTGACGTAGAATCGATAGGGATGATAAAAAGAACAAGCGTTAGAGGCACTTTCAATATAATTCTTTGTCCGATTATTTTTCAGCGCAATGAATAATTCAACTCTCTCATCGCCACCTAACAGTTTACCTTACTCAGGGCTGTTCGGCTGGGCCTTTGTATTTGGCGTGGTCGCTGTAGCTGTGGTCAGCGGTAACTCCCTAATCATCACCGCCTTCGGGTTAAACAAAAAACTCCTGCACATGCGCACTAACTACTTCCTAGTCAGCCTGGCGCTGGCCGATCTGCTCGTGGGAGCGTTTTCTATCCCAATGTTTGTGTACGATATATTCACATACTTAGAAGGGAAGAGATCAACCTTACATAATATCTACTACGCTATCGACATATTCACGAGCTTTGCGTCCATATTCGCACTAGTTCTCGTCGCACTGGAGAGGGCCTACTCAGTCAACTTTCCACACAAACATCGACTTCTCCAACAAAGAGTTTACTTCATTCTGATTGGCTGTGCCTGGATCATATCGAGCTGGCTTGCGGTGCTTAGATTTTTCAGTGGACAAAAAGATAACTTAACTTTATTAAAGATATTTTCCTATTTAATGATGGTCTTCATATTCATTTCTTTGACACTCATAACAACTGCTTATATTTCAATTTGGCGCAGAGTAAAAACCCCGGTTGAGCTGCTGCATCGGACGCGCAGTGCGCAGGAACACCGCCTGGCCAAGACATTGACGATAGTCACGCTAGTGTTCTTCTTGACTTGGTGCCCCTTCTACACCATCAGCATCGTCATCTTCTTCTGCCCGCGCTGCTACCACCTCCAGGTTGTCTACTGCAGTAAGCTGCTTCACTTCAGCAATTCCCTCGCTAATGTTCTTATCTACACGCTAAGGATCCGAGAGTTTAAGAACACGGTTCTGAAGATATTCTGCCGCAGACCCCACATCACTCTCCCTAGTCTGCCGGCACATAAGTACGGGATGGAGCTTGAAGTACATGCGCACGATACTAACAACTGCAATGAGATACATCTACTGAACATAGGCGACATTGACTACTCCCCTAAGGAACAAGACTCTGGCAAAGTGTATTCTCCCCCGGCAATCTGTAGAGCTAGAGAGAATGCCACGGAGGATCTGGTGTTTGAACTGTAAAGCCTTAAGTAATGGTTCATTTAAGAACTGTAGCAAAAGACAATAGGCCACCCCAATCAGCCTATCCCCTCATACGATTTTGCTTGAATATGCCTAAAGTGTTGTATGAGATGTCTACAATCCATCTATTTACTGTGAAAACTCAAAGAAGCCACCATCCAGCCAATCGCAAAGTGAAAAACATAAGATCTTTCAATCTCAAATTTGATAACTTTCCCCACATACGATGTTCTTCGAAATTAAACCATAGTTAGTTTGATCAAAAATTAATTCAAACTTCAAAAATTATCGGATGAAAATGCATTATTTCGATGGATTTCTATTGAATTTATGAGTATCAAACAATGAAATTATTGTGTAGCTTTGGGGCTACTGAAGCCTGTTTGATCTGTCGCGTGTTTTCTCAAAAGTTGTCCCGATCTATTTTCAGTTTGTCCCGATATACCAATAATTTGCTAAACTATAGAATACCCGGCCACTTCAAAATATCACTTGAAAACTGTGTTAAACTATGCTAAATTCTCCATTATAGTGCAGGTGTATGTAGGGTCGTTCTATGAATGATTTGGAGTCGAAAATGGTTCGGTTTTTTTTAAATTTCAGGGTTAGGTTTTTAAAAGGTTTGTATGAAAATTTGAGAAAATGAATTGTTAATGACCCAAATGGCCGGGTATTCTATAATTGTTTATTTCCCGGTAAGTTCTCTGAATCTACCAATTCCCAACATTTTCTTAGGATTCCCACCCAAAAAAAATCTGCTGTTCTCCGGAAACGGGCATGCATATACGCTTGAGATATGCTAATTTGTGTTTTAAACCCCGCTGTCACTTTTCAATTTGTAACTATATTGATTTGACTTTATCAATAGAAGAAAATTATATGTTGCTAATTGTGTTGATAAGAGGAGAGAGCTTGCTCTTTGGAAAATAGTCTTTATATCCTCCCCAAACTATCAAACTATACGACTTAAACGACTCCAGTGACACGTGAAGTCTTAGCATGATCACCAAGTTACAAAACATATTTTGTGAGTACGTAAACTTCACATCAAAACGCGAGACTAAAAGGCGATCACAATTTATTTACACTCGCTGTAGCATCTGTAGGATGGCAACAACAACGGATTCTATAAAGTACGAATTCTATAAAGTACGGATTCTATAAAGTACGAATTCACGTGAAAATGCAAAATGAAAGCAGTTAAAATATTCACAAAGAAAAGAAAGCCACGTGCGCAACACCGCGCATATCGTTTCTGAGTCCTTGCGCATGACCACAATGCATTGCTCTGGCAATGCGTAAAAAAAACGGCCACCACACAAATTAGTACTGCTACCTTACTCGCTCGCTGCGGTAGCAATAAACTGTGCCTAATGAACAATAAGGAGGACTTCAAAGACTCTGGTAGAGGTCCTTTTATACTTTAAATATCAACACTAACAGACGGCCAAGCAGAAAACAAAACGAACTGAGGCAATGGTTAACTCGGTGAACCATTCAATTTCATTCCATTCCTGACGTTTGTAGTAAATACAAACATGAGGTTTCCCTTAAAGGGGAACTGAGCCCTAAAATTAACCCAATGTCTACACAAACATATATTCGACATAAATAAGTTCTGCTATTCCATGTTTTTGTGTTGCGCGTCTAGGAAGAGAACATCCAAAAACCTTCCTCACAACCTCCGCTATGTACAGACGGCTCAAGTCTTGTAATTTGTGACGTAGGATACGGGGAATAAATTAGTTTTGCCATGCTGTCCCCCTTTGTGCTAGAGGTGTGATTGTTTTTCCTTGGTATGTGTGACGTTCGTTATGGGGAAATTTGCACTGAATTGAGCCGCCACAATATAGATTTTTCAGCGAAAAATCGAACTTGGAGACTAATTTTCTCTTCATAGACGCGCAACACAAAAAAAAAAAAAATTCTTTTGAATACATCTTGATAAAGATTGATTTTAGGGTTCAGTTCCCCTTTAAACGTTTTGGGCAAGAGGTTTCTTCCGTTTATCATGCTGAAGTTAGGGGTGCGGCTCAGTTATACGTGATAAAATACGGTATTTTTACTAAGTAATTTCAACACGATTATTTCAGCCGCAAAATACGTGTATAAATAGAACGAAAATGGTTAGCTAACCACGAAAACTTTTACAAATTTTCTTTGTAGACGAAAACCTGGTATGAAAATACTGACAAAAGGCAATTCAATTGCTCGTGAAAGGTGAGAATAGTTTGACGTTATGATTTGAGTAGAGAACGGAATATCAAACGAGTGTTGCAAGTGCCATACACAGCTGACTTCAACGCTTACTCTCTTTTACTTAATCACAAGTTAAGTTGATTCAAGTTAGATTGAAATAAGTCACTTCGAGTAATGATTACAAATTCACGCTGTGGGCAATCAGTGCAAAACAACTGAATGAAACAGACGTATATACACCAATAGAACAACCGAGCACACACGCCAAACACACGTACGCAAACACGAGTTGGATGTGTTGTTCTTCGTGTACGATTTTGAATTGCGCTTTAAGATCATGATTGGAATGATCAACTTTACCAGACTGAGCGTTTTTCGTATATTTTTAATTTCAAAATCTGCCTCAGTGTTCTTCGTTAAAAAGTCGTAAAATCCGGATCCTCAATATTCAATAAGAATCTGTCAAACTACAAGATTACAAATTAACAGGAATTAAAATTTCAAAAAGTTATGTTGGCCAAAAGGGACGCCATATGAGAATCTCGAATTACTCCTATATAATTATCTACTGTTTCATATCACGCACGTACTGCTAAGTCTCATTTCAAATGTCGAACTTTTTATGCGCCAAATCCAATGAGACTAATATATTGTTATATTGCAGAGCAATTGAGGAAGGCTTGCGCTAAGGCATCAGCACTGCGAAGGCTGCGCAGATTCATTCCCCAATACGTTATGATTCGCCTCTACAAAGCTTATATTCTCCCCCATCTGGAATACTGTGTTCCACTCCTGTTAGGGATTGGAAAGGTTGAAACTAGGAAGATGGAGGACACTAACTATTACATACTAAGGACTATTTTGGGTTTGTCCAAGTCATTGTCATACGATTATCTTCTCAAATACGCCGACACAGGAACCTTGGCTGAACGTAGGAACCGTCAATCTCTAATTCTAATTTTTAATTGCATGAACGATCGGGGTCCAGCTTATATAAATGACTTTCAAGCTTAAAATGGTAAGCTACAACCGTTTGACATAGCCTGAAAACATTGTTCAGAGAAAGGTTTGAAGGCATTTAAAGCAGTTTGGCTTCATTCATGTTCATTTAAAGATCATTTCAAACGGTTTCAAGATCGGTTTCAACAGATGTATACCTACCAAGTCTCACGCCTCAGCGTCTATGCTCACGCTCACACGCTGGACATTGCTAATCTCACGCCTCAAGCTTGCTAGAGCTTTGCTGATATTAAATACCCAAAATTCGAATATTTTAATGGACGAAAGACCGTTCCGATAACCTAAATTTATATTCTGTCTTGAAAGAATATGTCCCCGCTCTGAAAATGCAGGAAATGGCATTTCCGAGGGTTCCATTTTCAACATTTTTCCGAGAAGCATTTCTCGACCTTGGTATCTATGCAGATGTTGTACCGCTTTAGATTGATACATTGTGATGTATATCGCCGATATGTACGAATACCGTTATCGGCGTACCGTTCAAGGACGAAACATTTGATTGAATAAAAGACACTCAAGACACCACGGCAACTTTAACGATCAAAAGAGTGTAGTTTACAAACTGCCGTTTCTATAGCAACTTACCTGGCCAATAGCACTGGCACAACTAAAGGTCAACATGTATCCCAGAACATACGGGTATTTCTCACAGAACTCAACAAACCGTAACAGCTCTCCAGTCGTTACAATGCCTGAAAGAAAATAGCATTCGATATTTGTTAATCACAGTTTTCACTGACGTCTAAGTAAGGGTTAGTTACTCAGGGTGACATTAGGTCATCAGATAGTCTTAAACTCTTCAGTGGAACAATAGACACCGGTAGTGTAGGCTTAATTTTAATTATATTAGTACAGTATGCAAGAAGGCCAGTCAGTGGATTGCCGTGTGATTATGAGCTTAGAAATTTAATCACCAAACTTGCAAGAAACTTCTGTGAAGAAAGTTTTGGCTACAGAGAATACTCAGTGTTCTACGCTTGTTTGAAATCGCGTAAATCTGACCTTTCCTGACCCATGACCGATCAAGTAAAAGCCTGGGTCAAACCCTACAGGTGGAGACATCATCTCATTAATGCATTATTTTCCATGGCACCTTTCTATAACAACAACATTGATGCATAGAAAATATACAGAGTTTGTGAGTTGTTAGTAAAGAAAAAAGTCATTTTAGTCAACATTTAAAGTATTTCTTCGAATGATTTAAAAGTCAAATTAATTATATGATGTCAAGATGACGTCTACCCAGGAATTAACCCAGGCTTTTACTTACGCGGTCATGGATCAGGAAAGGTCACATTTACATGATTTCAAACAAACGTAGAACATAAAGTATACACTGTACACCAACACTTTCTTAACAGAACTACTGTACTAAACGTTTCGGAGGTTCATAGCTATAAAAATTGCAAGAAGGGTTATAGGTACTTTAGGCAGCCATCCTGCCACACCTTACATATTGTCATCTGGTGTGACACCTCTGTAGAGCAAGTCACACTTGTAAGTTAGAAAGAATACAGGAGAGAGTACTTAGAGTGGTTTTTAGGGATAAACCGGGCGCGGAAGTAGACACAGAAAATAAAAATAAAAATAAGTAGCACTAGCAATTTGTGACTCGTGCCAGCCAAAGGCCTAGCCCGAGTAATTAATTAACTATTGAATGACATTTTTAAGGTACAATATTTTAGAATGATATTTTATATCTTAGCATTGGTACATGTATCCCCTATTAGTAACATCATGGCGGAACGGCGGTTGGCTCTCGGCCGCTCTGTCACAATTTGTCTTCTTATTTGCTTATTCCTTAGCCGCTTGCACCAAGATCCACTGGAATTGTCTGCTAACAATGTTGGCTTGAGTCTTGATGGGCTAGTGGTAGCCAGGATTGTTTCTGCCCCGAGATATAACACAATTCACTGCCGAGGGAGCAAACCTACTAGGTCGACCGCTGCTAAAATGGCGACAAGCAAGCAGCTAATTATGACGGTTCGACTGCTGAATTTCACTCTGGCGGCCAATTTATTGCTGCTGTCCAACAACGACTTTTGAACCCGGGACCGGTGGAAAACCAAGTGCTGAACTCATCTGTTTATACTAGTTTCTCATCGACTGAAACTGATGATTTTATGTACTCATTTACTGGATCTTTTAATGAGTCAGGCTCTGTCACCGACTGCGAGGATGTAAATCTACAGTCCTATTTTGACCTTGGACTGGGAGAAAAGGGCATTCGAATGGGTCATTGGAACGTTAACCATTTAACAGTGGATAAATTCGAACAGATAAAACAATTCCTGCTTGGAAAATCTGGCAAGCCGCAGTTGGACGCTTTGCTCATAAATGAAACGTTTCTGAAGCCAAATGTACCGGATGCTCTGTATAACGTGCTCGGGTTTTCCATCTATCGTAAAGACAGAAAAAATAAATCTGGAGGCGGGGTTATGGCCTTTATCAACGATGATCTTAACGTTAAAAGAAGATCGGATTTAGAGAGTCAAAACTTGGAGATTATCTGGCTTGAAGTCTGCCCTTTCAAGTCTACGCGATCTCTAATTATTGGAAGTATTTATCGTCCTCCGTTGTATTCGAAAGCTGAGGATATAAATCTTGAGGCAAATATCGAAGAGGTTTATTTGCTCAATAAGGAAACGATCATATTGTCGGACATAAATTTAGACTTCAACAATAAAGCGAAGTTTGAAAAACATCGGCTAACCAAGAGTCTTCGAACTATGCATTAAGCAGCTCGTTAGTGACGTAACACGCCCTGTCAGTGGGACATGCTTAGACCACATCTATTCTAATCAACCTCACCAAATAGGAAATATTTCTTGTCACAACATAGGGTTGGCTGACCGCTTGCCTGTTTTTGCTCTGCGTAAATATGCACGTGAAATTGCCTATGGTAATTCTTGCAAGAATAACAAAAACATTAAATACCGTAATATGAAACAGCTTGACGAAGGTCAATTTAAGGATACTCTTAAACAAGCCCCGTGGGATACAGCGTTTGTTTTTGAGGACATTGATGATATGGTTAATGCCTGGGAGATGATTTTCAACAATGCATTAGACTCCATTGCCCTTGGCGTGAAAAGCGCGTGAAACGAACCGTCCAAGCTCCGTGGATAACTAGCTCAGTAATAAAACAATTGCGCACAAGACTCATTGCTAAAAACTGCAAGGCGCACAAACAGTAGCGATGACTGGGCTGATTATCGGGCGGCCAGGAACAAAGCAGTCAGTTTGTTGAGATGTGCGAAGCCGGTGACTTTTACCGATCAACGTTTGAGGACAATAAGAATAATACAAGGGGGATTTGGAAGACAATAAAGACTTTAACTGGCTCTAAGAAAAATAAATGTGAAGTTAAAAATCTCAAGGACGGAGGCGGTGTTATTGAAGATCAGGAAGAAATAGCAGAACGATTCAATTCTCATTTTTCTAGTATTGCAGATAAGTTAAGGGCAACTCTACCGCATCTTGAATTTGATATCTCGAAGTTGGTGAACTTTGTTACGTCCAGGAAAGACACGGAGGTATTATTCTCTGTTCCAGATATAACCGGTGCAAACGTCCTTCGCATTTTAAAGAAGATCAGTCCAAATAAGGCCGCAGGTATTGACAAATTAAGTGCGCGGATGATGCGTATTGCGGCCCCTGTCATCGCTCCCAGTGTTGCAAGGATGATAAATTATTCCATTTCATCCGGGACTTTCCCACAGCGCTGGAAGACTGCTAAAGTCACACCTTTGTTTAAAAGTGGTGACTCGAGTGATCCATCAAATTATCGGCCAATCTCGGTTTTGCCCGTTTTGTCCAAGGTCATAGAGCGACACGTGCATGACGTATTATACACCTTTCTGTGTGAAAACAACTTAATCTATTCCAGGCAGTCTGGATTTCGTAAGCAACATAATACTGAAACAGTTCTCATTAAGATCATTGATGAGCTGCTATTCAATTTAGATAAGAACAAGGTCAGCGGTATGCTTCTTATTGACTACTGCAAGGCGTTTGACATGGTGGATCATCAAATCCTGCTCCAGAAGCTGAAGTGTTATGGCATAGTAGACCGCGAACACAGTTGGTTACAGTCATATCTCTCAAATAGAAAGCAAACTGTCGTTTCTATGGAACATGGAGTGCCACACGCTCTATTCTGGGACCGCTATTTTTCATTATATTTATTAATGACTTGCCATTGCATGTCTCGTCGCAGACAGACCTGTATGCTGATGACACCACGGTGACAGCTTCTGCCGATTGTGGTTCTATGGTACACCTCGAAAGGGCACTTAACACATCTGTTGCGGAAGTCCAACTGTGGGCATCGGCTAATAAACTTCCCCTTAATGAGGATAACACGGCTTGCCTCGAGGATTGAAGAACATCCGAATATTACAGTTAATGGAAAGAAGCTTGCAAACGTTACTAGTGCTACCCTATTAGGTCTGGTGATTGATAGTCATTTGTCATTTAACGATCACGTAGACAAACTCTGTAAGAAACTTTCCCAACGCATAGCATTGCTAAGACAAATAAGGTCATATTTACCTTTGCCACAAATAATTCTTTTTTATAACGCCATGATCCGACCAGTAATGAATTATGTAAGCGTCATATGGGCAGCTTGTGATAAAGAGTGTTTAGGCAGAATACTGAAATTACAGAAAAGAGCTGCAAGACTAATTTTATTTGCAGATCGACTTTCACCATCGGTGCAGCTGTTTAATAAACTGCGCTTGCTACCTTTTTATGAATAGTCAAAAATAAGTAAATGTTCTATTGTATATAAGCGTATCCATGGCAACCTTCCATCCTACTTAATGGAGCAAATCAAGCTCAATAATCAAGTACATGCCCGTAGCACAAGATACTCTGGTATTAATGTGATTTGCCCCCGTTATTCTAGAGAAACCGAAGGAGGTAGAACATTTGCTGTAACAAGTTGTAAAGTATGGAACTCTCTACCATTAGATTTAAGGAAGCAAGACTCTTTACATTCTTTTTGACGTAACATGTGGAATCGAATATTTAGTGAGCAGAAATGTATACATCATTTTGTTATTTAATTCAATTTTATCCGTTATCTTTTCCTGTTGTCCATTTTTATGCCTAGTCTAGTTTTATATATTCTTGTATTTTTATACTTAAATTTAGCTAGTTATAAATTAGTAGTTTTTTAGATTTTAATATTGCACATGTAGGACGTAGAGCTTTTTATCACTGTTTGTATTTTAACTACTTGGAGGGCCACAAGTTTATTAGCGTTGCTATTGTGTGTTACCCTCGCTAAATAAAGTCTTTATTATTTATTATTAGTAGAGGGTTTTCCCTCAGCTATTGTAAGTTTGACACGGAAATAAAGTTATTATTATTGTTGTTGATATTATTATGCCCGTGGGTGCAGTTAATATGATTAGTTCACTGTTAGGAAGGTTATCTATCTTACAAAACACAGAATGCAATGAGCTGAATCACAACCATTATTAACCAAATGATTCCCATGATAAAACAAAACAATAGTAATGATTATTGTTAATAGTAATTCTCACATCCCACTGGGAACTATGTCACCGTTACAACCTTTTATTAGACAAGTATAACAATAACTGTGTACATAGAATACTACATGTGTCTGACTAGCCTCATTGCAATGTGTCTAACGAGAATGTAGTCTCATAATGTAACCTTACAGTAAAACTGAATTTTAGGGAGGGTGGGTGGGCAGTCAGATGGCAGCCAGCAAAAAGCCAACTGATATGACCTTCATGTGACATGACCCTTAACACCCCTTGAAGAGTAACATGTGAGAAAACATCTTCCACTTATTTCGTTCCTCAGCCAGTCGAAAATCAACTTGTTAACGCTTTATCACAAATATTATTTTATGGAAGGAATACAGTACATCAGTCATAACTTACTTAATCCAAGTATTCCAATGGACCAGAGATTCATGTTAAACATCATGTGATGAGAGAGTACTTGGTACTCTGCCCTCATACGGTCCTGGATTGCTCCAGTTAGACCATCAAATGTCAGGGATACTAGCTGCACATCAAAGAGGAATCGTATTAATAAAATGATGTGACTGCAGTGAAGTCATTCAAATGAATGGTTCATATACATGTATTTGTGATAACGAGTAAAAGCATGAAAACCATCTTATTAAAATCAGCTGAACTCACCAGTAATAATTCTCCAAAGCCAAATAGCATACTTTTATCTTGACTAGAGGTTTGAGGCTTCTAAAACAAGAATACCATACACTGATCAGCTGTCACTGATCAATACAGATTCATACAACTGTATTGCAAAATAATGTCACTCTTAATATTACAACTATTGGGCTGAAAATAATTTTAGAAAGTACTGAAAGTGGATCATAATATGCCACAAATTCTTTATAGTACTCAAAAGTATGTGATTTCTGGTAGGGCAAAAGGCTCTTAAAATTTCCATAACAAATTATTGCATTATGTACTATGTACTTACATCTTTGTACATGAATAAAGCCACACCAATCACGATGAGGAAGACACATAAAAACTTGACCAAGGGATATCTCTTTCTTGCTAGCAATACACCCAAAATCATTACTACAGTATGACAGAAAAAAAGGAAATTTATCAAAATTAATTATTTCATGGTATGATTTCACCATGTTAGTCGTGTATAAAAATATATATGAAAAGGTTGTCCTTGACAAACATACTAATATAAGTATATAATTGTAAGTACCTTTTCATGGAATAATGCTAATATCGATACTTACAATTATGGTATGTTGTCCAAAATATATTTTCTGATTGTCCTGACCACTAAGAGATGTAAAAAATATGTTTTAACCAGAATGGCATATCAGGAAATATATATTAAATATATATTTGTTCATTACCATCCTAAAATGGACAAACAAATTATATACTTCAGGTGTATTTCTTATCATATGATTGTGGTAAAAATACATTTTTCAGATGTCTTGGGGATCAGGCCAATCAGAAAATATATTTTGAACAACATTCCATATTATTGTAAGTAAATGGAATTAGCATTATTCCATGAAAAGGTACTTACAGTATTTACTTATAGGTAATATTTTAGTACCTATATTTGTCAAGGGCAACTTTCTTGGTATTGACTGACAGTACAAATGTAATATATATACATGTATATATTCCTATATATCCCACTCAGGGCATATTTTTCTCTTTCACCTTTATTCTGATTGTTATATATATATATATATAGTAGATAAATAAATGTTTCGATTAATTCTATCAAACAGTGCTCGATACAATGCTGTAGAGCAATAATACTAAGGATTCGGAGTATTTAAATTTTTGGTTGATTCATATTTCGCTCTACAATACTGTTTCGTGGGGACCAAAGTCCTCACTCGTCAGGAGTTACTTCGTGAATGAATATTTTTTTACAGTTGAGCGTGCACTGAGCTTTCCACGCAAGCGGGTGTAGGTTCAAATGGCATTCCGCTGACGTGCATCTCATGTGCGCGCTCAACTGGGACTAATTGTATCGTAACAATGATTTGTTCCTATGCCTACATGATGATATAAGTTCGTTCCTCTTGTTAAGCGTGCATCGGAATGGTTGACAAATAATAACATACTTCTCCCTAAGGCATAAATTACATTGTTTGCTTGCACTACTGTAAGGTTTTGCTTGCGAAATAATTAGCCATGAAATTTCGTAATCTACATTAATGTCCTTAAGAGTCCAAATATGTTTGCTAAGTTCTGTTGAGTTTCTCTTGGATGAGTGCCGGAATGATGCAGTATGGTTTCTGTATCTAGTCTTGAACTCGTTGTCAGTGAGGCCCACGTATGATTCACATGTGTTGTTATCTTTACGTTTTACACACGCTTGGTACACTACAGCAGACTGCAGGCAGTTTCCGCTAAGGGGGCATTCGTTCTTGTTACGGCAGTTACAGGTCTTCTTACTTTCTTCATCCTCAGGTTTGCTATCGTTGTTAAAGTCCTTTAGTTGTCTCTTATTGTGGGCGTCGATAATTTGTTTAATGTTGCTCATGCAGCTGTAACTAATTTTAATGGTATTTCTGTTGAAGATTTTCCTGAGGTTATTGCCTATTGGGAAACATTTATCAACAAGGCTAAGGAATTTCTTACCTACATTAGTGTAGGTAAGAAATTCCTTAGCCTTGTTGATAAATGTTTCCCAATAGGCAATAACCTCAGGAAAATCTTCAACAGAAATACCATTAAAATTAGTTACAGCTGCATGAGCAACATTAAACAAATTATCGACGCCCACAATAAGAGACAACTAAAGGACTTTAACAACGATAGCAAACCTGAGGATGAAGAAAGTAAGAAGACCTGTAACTGCCGTAACAAGAACGAATGCCCCCTTAGCGGAAACTGCCTGCAGTCTGCTGTAGTGTACCAAGCGTGTGTAAAACGTAAAGATAACAACACATGTGAATCATACGTGGGCCTCACTGACAACGAGTTCAAGACTAGATACAGAAACCATACTGCATCATTCCGGCACTCATCCAAGAGAAACTCAACAGAACTTAGCAAACATATTTGGACTCTTAAGGACATTAATGTAGATTACGAAATTTCATGGCTAATTATTTCGCAAGCAAAACCTTACAGTAGTGCAAGCAAACGATGTAATTTATGCCTTAGGGAGAAGTATGTTATTATTTGTCAACCATTCCGATGCACGCTTAACAAGAGGAACGAACTTATATCATCATGTAGGCATAGGAACAAATCATTGTTACGATACAATTAGTCCCAGTTGAGCGCGCACATGAGATGCACGTCAGCGGAATGCCATTTGAACCTACACCCGCTTGCGTGGAAAGCTCAGTGCACGCTCAACTGTAAAAAAATATTCATTCACGAAGTAACTCCTGACGAGTGAGGACTTTGGTCCCCACGAAACAGTATTGTAGAGCGAAATATGAATCAACCAAAAATTTAAATACTCCGAATCCTTAGTATATATATAGTATATATATTTACATACAACTGTCTCGTCCAGCTACAGTACTGATCGAATTATGGGAAAATATGACAGTGCCTCACAACCACCCCATTCCTAATAATAAATAATAATAATTATAATAAATAAATGGGATTAATCAGCGGCATATCCACAAGGTGGCTCTTCATCCACTGATAGGCCTACGATTTTACGTCCTTATCTAAGAAGACGTGAAGGTCTAACCATTTGCAGCTTGTGAACGAAATTGTTTCACAAAGGCAGCACCTTCTACTCAGTTATTTTAAGACCCTAAGTGTATGTCCGGCCGAGGTTTCAACCTGCGACCTCCTGCACAACAGACCGGCGCTTAACCTCTGAGCTAACCGGGAGGTGGTTGGGGACCCACATATTTTATAAGGTGGAATGCAGGATAAAAAGAATTAAGTCAAGAAAGTTGTTTACAAGTAAAAGTTAGCTATACATGTACATTGTTCATGTATAATATTATTTGAACAAAATAAAAAGGTTACCCCACCTATAAACTTTGGAGTGTTGCACACACTTACCTGGAATTGGTTTGCAAGATTTTCCTAAAACCTATTGATCAATGCAAAAGAAAGAATTTAAACTTATGAAATGTTATATTCAACAATAAAAAGTTCATATGAAATCAAGACATTTCCCTCTTTGTGTCAGGATATCAAACCTCATATCTTTGTGTTAAATTTAGTACAAGTTTACATGATTGTATTGCTAGTATCTGATGACTTTTATTCTCAGTTCAACCACAGGCTAACCATCTTCCCATTTTGTGTATTTGTCACTGATGTTTTAATAATCCATCATTTCTTAGCAAATTGTGAAATAAAATACCTTTTGACTTGATTCTGCTGTATATGTGTTGATTTAGCGTGCGCTCATAATACAGCTTGGGTTTCCTGTGGCTCAGGATTGTTTACATATAGCACGGGCTTCCTGTGGCTTATCTCGCCAACAACATAAAAATACACAAGGCAGGCAACTAAATTCATCGCCGACAAGCGAGACGCGCGATAATTTTGCTGAAAAACTAAAACTTCCAGGTTCCTGCTCCCTCCCTAACATTCAAAATGTTGAAGAACAATAAATGAGCTAAGTTTTTGGTGGTAATTCACGGCGATATCGAGTGGTACACACTCGCAAAAGCTTCCTAGAAACCGTCAAACTGGTCCAGATTTTTGGCAAAAAAATTTTCTCCCTATAATCGGGACAGATATGAGCCATCATAGGTGGAATGGGGTGGTGGAACGGGGGGTATGGCCTATTGAGTTGAAATTTCACAATTGTGCATCACTCCAAAAACATCCTGGCTACACAGGCCCTGCCCATATCTGACATCACAAATGACAAAACTTGAGCCATCTGTACATATATAGCAGAGGTTGTAAGGAAGGTTTCCAGATTTGATCTTCATAGACATGCAACAGAGAGAAATAAAATAGCATAACTTGAATACATCTCTGTATAGACATTGGGTTGATTTTGGGCTTAATTCCCCTTTAATGTAGACCCAATGTCACAAAGTTAGCCATAACATGTTTGGAATAAATCATAGATTTTTTAAATTTGTGTCTGTTGTAGAATCATACCTGTGTTGGATAATTAACCCATTGTAAGGCTTTGTTACTTGCTAACATGGCACCTAGATATGTTGTAGCACATGCACCATACCACAGAAATGGTGTCTTGTCATTGTTTTCTGTGTCTTTGTATGTGAACTTAATGACTGGATAAATAAAAGGAAACACAGAATTTAGATTTTAGTTACATGTATTAATATATTGCCATTTGGAAAAATCATTATTCTTATTTTTTAAACTTTCATGTTACTGGGTCATTTCTACAACTACATCGTAACTATATACAGTATATGGAGTATGTCCTAATAAGGCAGTATTCATTCTTTTTTATTTGTTAGTTTCTCTTCATCTCATTTATTGTAGCATATTTGTTTATGTAAAGCAGCCAGAGCTGCAAAAGCTCTAAAAAAAACTTTACAAATGTATATATATATGGGCTGAGGTGAAGTGTCATCAGAGGCTCATTTAGTCATTTTCCTTGCTATGTCATGTCAACGAGTCCCAATATGGATGAAACAGCTGTCCATGGTTGTATTCTAGTTCTGAGCACTTGTCATGTCAGGTTTAGTATACCCTAGTGGTGTTGAAAGAGTTTGCAGGGCTTTTATATATAGAGCTTTCATAGCTCTGGCCATTTTATATTTATTATATGGCAGAATCTAAATGTTAATAAATAAAAAGTATAACCTGAATTACAAGATAAATTACTTAAGTTTTAAATTACCTGATTTTGCAAAGATTGCATTAACTATACACTGCATAAATACAAGACACAATGCATACACAAACTTTTCTTTATTCTCTCCATATGGTACTCTTGTACTGAGGAAACAATGAAATTAAAAATGAAATTAAATTATATATATGTTGTAGGTTGTTTCTCATTTCTGGTCATTTTTAAAACAACCTAGGTCATTTCTATTTTTAAAAATTACCTAGGTCATTTCGACATTTTTAGAGTCTTTTAAATGTTGGATAGCATTACATTTGTCTGTTATTTAGTGACTTAAACCTAAACACGCAAAATTATTGACTTCAAAGTAAGCGAGCAGCCCTTGTTGACGGTTAGGTTTTTTTTAAATGTAGGGTTAGGTTTTGGATTAAGTAGTTCACAGGACCATTGAAGAAGCATTATACTTGTCTGCTGTTTAGTGACTTAGCTCAAAACACCCAAAATTATTGACTTCAAAGTAAGTGAGCAGCCCTTGTTGACGGTTAGGTTTTTTTTAAATGTAGGGTTAGGTTTTGGATTAAGTAGTTCACAGGACCATTGAAGAAGCATTATATACTTGTCTGCTCTTTAGTGACTTAGCTCAAAACACCCAAAATGATTGACTTCAAAGTAAGTGAGCAGCCCTTGTTGACGGTTAGGTTTTTTTTAAATGTAAGGTTAGGTTTTGGATTAAGTAGTTCACAGGACCATTGAAGAAGCATTATACTTGTCTGCTGTTTAGTGACTTAGCTCAAAACACCCAAAATTATTGACTTCAAAGTAAGTGAGCAGCCCTTGTTGACGGTTAGGTTTTTTTTTAATGTAGGGTTAGGTTTTGGATTAATTAGTTCACAGGACCATTGAAGAAGCATTATACTCGTCTGTTAGGTTAGTGACTTAGCTCTAAACACCCAAAATTAGCCAGAATTGGTTACTGTTAGGGTTACTTAAATGTTGGGCTAGGGTTTGGATTAGTTTGCAGGACCATTAATTCGATTTTAATATAATAGTGTTAGGAATGAGTTTGCTTGGAGTGGGGTGTTAACTGGATTTTTAAAATAAATCTGCTTGTTATTGGCACTTGTTCCGCATGGAAACGACAAAGTGAAAACATAACTGTTAATAACGTTTTGAGTTATTTCTGTGTAAGTTCTCGATCATTTATCCATTTTTATGGCTTTTCACATTCGATTCTCTGAGGAATTCTTTGATTAGAGAACAAGACAATATAATACAGTGTTTCTTTGATCCACTTCAATTTTTTTCTAGACACAGTGGTCAGTGTTTTATTCCATTGGAAAAGCTGAGTCTAATGAGTACGAGCCAGCTACTCCAAGATCCTCTGCACTCGTTACTTTAATACAGAGATACTATTTAGCTCTTGAATCGTAAAAATATTCTTCTAGATACAATGTTAGAGGTGATGTGCTTTCTTTTGTCTTTATTTTAGGTCAGTGATTACTCAAATTCGGTTCGGTTGACACAGTTTGTTTCGAAGTACGAGTGGAGCCGTAATAAAGTCAAGAAACTAAGTATTTTTCTGGATTTAGCTTCCTTACTTCCCTTGAGTTGCTGCAGCTTTCATAAAAGAATGCAGAGTCAACACAAACTTCATCTGTGTTACAGTTTCGTCCCAGTTTAATGCCGTCCATGCAATGTTTTCGAAAGATGTTTCAAAGTCCGATTTTGTTAGTAGTATGCATGCGCACATAACGAGAGGGACTGGGTTCGACGATTAGTCACTTGGAGAATAAATGATGTGTTCAAATTAACAAGCGCTTTCGTGGCGCAGTGCGATAATCCACTGGATTAATATATATATCTACCTGGCGTTCCTCGTGATTCGGCCAAGTTAAGCCACACCGGGCAAGGTTAGTAAGTGGATGGGTGACCGTCAAGGTAAGTGGTACAGTAAGGTGTGTCAGGGGGACAAGGAGAAAATTGAGAGGCAGTGGGAAGGGAGGGGAAGGAAGTAGAGGGGAGGGTTGTCAAAAAGTATTTTGTAGGGGAGGTTTTTTTTTTTTTTTTTTTATTCTCCCCCAAAAAACGAAACCCTTTTTTTATGAATCCCCAAAAATTAAAAAATCCCTTTTTAGAATCATTGAGAAACAACCTAGGTTGCTTGAAAAACAACCTGAATTGAGAAACAACCTACAACATATATCTAGTATTGGAAACAAAAATATGTACATGTACAGTATAAAGGGAATATATACAGCGGTGTGCAAAAATACAGCAAAGTGCAAAAACTTTGACCCCCCGCACTACAACTATGTAAAGTTCTATATTGGGTGCATTATGGGTAGGAGTAAGACTACAGCCGATATCCATGTGCATTTCCAAATCATCATAGCAAAGACTTGTGTACATGTAGTTGATTTAAAGTTCAATAATTCATCTAGAGTACAACACTTTTACTTGGAACAGGCAGGAAAGCTTAAAGACACATCATTAAAAGCTCCACATTTAAACCATACTTCTTACATTTTTTTAAAATAAGAGCTGTCAGATTTGCATTTCATTGATTGGGTAGTGTCGTTGGTGACATAGGAATTAATGCCTGGTCCTAATACATTGTACATTTATTTTCTAGGATACAAATGTGCGACTAGGCAGATGCAATATGTGGCACAAAAAATACTACTTTAAGGTGTCTTGATCAAAACTCCAAAGCCACTTTGAATTCTCTGTATTCCCCCAAACAAACTTCCCGCCAGCTCCATCAAGTAATCCACAACTGCTTTCAAAATGGCTGACAAAAAACCTTGAGCCCCCAGTAGTATAGGTCAGTTGAAAATTCCATGGTAACAGTGACTACAGTTTTCTTAGGGGGGGAGGTTTTGTTGCAGTCTAGAATGAGCCAAAAATCTGTTAAAAGCCCTTGGGGCTTAAAGGGTTAATCAAATTTGTTTTCAAAACTCTGGATTTGATCTAAAGACAGATCTACCCTGGATGCCAGAGGTTCTACTGCCCTCTCTAACGTGGAAGGCACGAAGTGCAAAGCGACGAGATGGTGGGAGAACCAGAGATTCTCCCTGCCTTCTCATCGATTCGCTCCTTCGTGCCTAAACTTTGGCTTAGAGAGGGGAGTAGAACCAGGCTTTGGCACCCAGGGTGAGACAGATCTGGCTTATCAATAGACCTTTCCCACATTATGCTCATTAATGCCCATGTGCAATGGCACCAAGTAGAGAATGGAGTAGACATTTTCATACATTTACTGTCTTTTTAATTGTCTCTTAAAGGAAGACTTTTCTTCAAAGAAGGAATTAATGTTCTCGAGAAAAGATTTATTAATCAGCAGCATAACATTCTCCAACAAGAAAGTACAAATTATGGCATTTTAGTGGTGCTCCACATACCACTTCCGCCACCTTGGCTTCCAAAGAAACAGAAAACAGACAAAGCAAAGAGTTGATCCTACGATAAATCACGAAACTTAAAGCTTAAGATTAACAACTTCTACCTAAATTATATAAAATAACAGAAATGACCCAAAAGGCGAAATTATAGAAAAAGTTACTTCTTGAATAGCCCACTTCCGCGATACGCTTTACTTGTCATGCACAAAGGTACGAGGCTCCGTGCTAAATTCTCTGTGAAAAGAATAAATACAATTTAGCACGGGGCCTCGTATTGAAACCTTTGTGTGTGACAAGTACCATAAATGTTCTAATAGAAACCCAGTGTTCTAAGGCCAGATAAAAAAAATTGCTTGTTTAGCGTCCCCGCCCGACCTGAGAAATGTCCCCGACCTCTATTTTTTTTTTTTCATAAAAAACTTTAGAAAGTGCAAATGCGCCTGCGAACACCAATTCTTGTACCCAGACCCCTACATGTACCACTTAAAATATGCGCCGGCGCATTAAATATTTTAACATCGACGCCATTTTGTTTCTACAACACGAGGTCATGAACACGAGGTGAATGAATAATGTCTAGTCAAGACAAAATAAGCTTCACGTAGAAAAAAAAAAAAAAAACCTCCCTCCCTACCTGGAAAAATTGAAACGGGTGGACGCTGAACAAGTATTTTTTTTTATCTGGCCTAATTGTGACCCATGTTCTAATTGTAACCCACCCTGAAAATCAAACTGGAATAGTGACCCATTAGAACATTTTATTTCAATTCAAAAGTGAATGCATGGATAACAATACAAGTGATACTAAATCCATATTATTGTTTTATCGGTCTTTTATTTACAAGGCATGAAAGAAGCAAAAAATGTATCAATGACGATGACATGTTTGATTAAAAACCAAGTTTTGAGTTCAGAATCGTCTAATGTTTCGTTATTTGTGTTAGTTTACGATCGCGGAAGTTGGGGATGGGTTTCTATTTATAGACCCTAATTTTAGCATCTATAATAGTGACCCAGTGCTCTAATTGTGACCATGTTCTAATTGTAACCCACCCTGAAAATCAATCTAAGGAATAGTAACCCAGGGTTTCTATTAGTATAACAGTATTAGAACATTTTACGGTAAAGCATATCGCGGAAGTGGGCTATTGAACTGTCTGTACCGGTACTGGGCAACAAGTCGTACGAGCTTGCCTTTTCAATCCATCTAAAGAAGTGTTACTAAATATATGCTGAGAAATATCATGTTTTTAAACCACACAAACTGAAGCGGAAAACTCTTTCAACGTTATTAAACTTTGCAGTGTAGCCAAACATAAATTAACTTGTAGTTGTACTTACATTTTCTCTTGTATGATGCCGTAGTAAAAATACGATACAAATATCCCCAGAAAGCAAATTAGGAACTTTGATCGGTTGGTATTGTACACATCACCCATTTCTTTTGAACTGGATGCTTTTCCGGCCTCTAGATCGTCAGAATTCATACGAAATTCACCCGAACATCGACAACATTTTACTGTTTCAGTAGAAATTACGCGCGTGGTGTAGAATGATTGGCCTCAGTGGACAGAATATGAGCACGTGACCGGATGTCGAGGGGACGTCCGTGCTCACGGTGCTCTTGGTGCAGATACCGCTGCCTAATATACAATACTGCTTCCGGTTTGTCTTTCACTATACATTGATCAATCATGTAGCAAAAACAAAGAAAATTAACAAAACATCAGTTTTCGTCCTGATTTACATAAACTTTTGCTTCGATTTTCTCGGCCAAAATAAGTCGTATCGCCAAAATAACTGAAAACATGACTCTAATTTGACGTTTGATAAGTGCGATAAAGAATTCGTGTCCAATAAAGATTTACATTCCAATAAAGATCGTCCGCTCATTCTTTATTGCTGCCGCAGCGAGCGAGCCTGAAGCGAGCGAGCAAGGCAGCAGTTGTAATCTGTAAGCGGGTCCAAATCTCGATTTCTTTTTTTTTACCACAATGCATCACTTCTATTGTCTTTTTTTACCACAACTGCTTTGCACGGATCTGATTTACGTGACATTACACGAGGTGGAATATGCATTGTTTGAGCTAACTACGTTCAACCGTTCTTTAATGCATTTCTGTGTTTGCAATCCTTGTGTAATCACAGGGAGCCCACACATAACGTTTGTATTTGATTTCATAAGGGAATGTATGGAGATTAATTTAAAGTATCGAAATATTGCAAAAACATGCATCTTTGAACATAAAATAAACGTTAATTTACCTTATCTGTTGTGTTTTGTCGTCCTGGTGGCTTAAAACCTCAAATCTTGGCGATTTGTAACGGTTCTGAGTTCGCTGTTCCCATGTATATTAGTATACATGGGAACAGCGAACTCAGGACCGTTACAAATCGCCAAGATTTGAGGTTTTAAGCCACCAGGACGACAAAACACAACAGATAAGGTAAATTAACGTTTATTTTTTTATGTTCAAAGATGCATGTTTTTGCAATACTTCGATACTTTAAATTAATCTCCATACATTCCCTTATGAAGTCAAATACAAACGTTATATGTGGGCTCCCTGTGGTGTAATCATGAATTTGTTGAAGTGTAGACGTGTAGGCGAACTGTTTCTAACTCTGTGTGAACTATCAGTTTCCAAAGAGCAAGATCTCTCCTGTTATCAAGATGGTGGGTGAGTAGCAAATAATTTTCTTCTATTGGCTTCGATAAACTGCCGTCAAGCAGCCGGTTCAAAATACAATTAGCATTTACAATGACATTCTCAATTACAGTTGATTTCCGGTGTCAAACTTCACCGGGGAGAACAGCAGTTTGTTGTGCCGGGAATCCGGCTTAACGAGGAATCTATAAGGTCATGAGCGTGCACGGTTGGGGCTTGAGAGCCAATAGACAACAATGTTTTTCATGTAGAAGGCGGCTCTAATCAGGTTTAAAATAGAGGAAAAGATTAAATAAAACTGAGAAAGGAGAAAAAGGAGAAAAAGAAGTAAAAACAAAAAAAATTTTAGCGCCTGGTGTAGACTCGAACCCCGGTCGTTGGATCGAAAGTGCGCGCTCTAAACCACTGTACCACAGAGCCAACCAACTTACGTGGAAGCGTGTTCAAAATAAGATATATACGTACGTTCTGAGCCCGTGAACTTTTGGCAGCTTAGCCGTTGCTAAGCGTGTCCAACTTCTCCCAGTCACGAATCCCAACGGGCGAGTTTCTTTGACAATGTGTTCGATTTAGGCTCGAGAAATGGGGATTACTTCAATTAAATGGCACGAGGCTCTTGGAATAGATACTGTTGTGCTATTATTTGAGGTCTAGTTGCGGTTGGCATTGATTTTGGATGAAAATTCGAGCGCGATGTTCGAGTGATTGGGGTCGAGAAATGGCGGTTGCGTCCGTCCTTGCCATCTTTCTTAGTTGGAGAGGGCGAGGGGTAAAAAATCAACAGAATTCGCTGAAATTGCATACAGAACCCAATGAAGAACAGATAAAGACTCCAGGTAAGTTTTCATTGATTTTATTTCAGTATTTCTGGCCTAACGGATACAACCAAATACTCGTTAAAAATCTCATACAAACCCTTATAATTTAAAACACAAACAGAGCTGGCTGCATGCTATGACGTCAGTGAATTTGCATGATGGCGTCACATACTGCAACTACCAGAACTCTGTGCGGATTCGTTTGTTCCTTTAATTTGGACCATTGCCTTGGAATTCTCAAAGGAGTTGTAGTAAAATGACGCCATAATAAAAAATAAATACGAAAAGATGCACGCTCTCCTATTGGCTGAGAAAGTAAACCAGCCAATCAGATTCCAAAATAAAACCAAACGCAAATTGGTTTTGGTTTTGCTTTGGTTTGTCAATGGCTCACAGGGAAGCCATTTATGAGTTACTTGTGATTACTCGCTCCTATGATTGGCTGGCTGTGGGTAATTTGCGTTTGGTTTTATTACACTCAACTGAAAACCGCTCTCTGTAACGGAAAAGGTGACGGCATACAACAGAAAGAACACGACGAGTTTGCGTGCACGCGGAATTGTAACTGAAAGTAAAGCTGGAAATTGAATATTTTACGCATTACGTATACGGCAAAAAAATTACACGGCAAAAAAATTACACTGATCATTAAGATAATCAAAAATTCCCATAAACGGAGGATTGAATGGAAAGGACAGGACGGCGTTAAATAGCCAAACAAAATTGAACTCGAAAACTCACGTGTTCCGCGCGCTGGTGCACAGGCGGGCAAGAACACGTCGCTAAAATTTCACTCCCGCCTCCCGGTTAATAGCTCAGTGGTTAAGCGCCGGTACACTCCCGCCTCCCGGTTAATAGCTCAGTGGTTAAGCGCCGGTACATGAACCGCCTCCCGGTTAATAGCTCAGTGGTTAAGCGCCGGTACATGAACCGCCTCCCGGTTAATAGCTCAGTGGTTAAGCGCCGGTACATGAACCGCCTCCCGGTTAATAGCTCAGTGGTTAAGCGCCGGTACACTCCCGCCTCCCGGTTAATAGCTCAGTGGTTAAGCGCCGGTACATGAACCGCCTCCCGGTTAATAGCTCAGTGGTTAAGCGCCGGTACACTCCCGCCTCCCGGTTAATAGCTCAGTGGTTAAGCGCCGGTACATGAACCGCCTCCCGGTTAATAGCTCAGTGGTTAAGCGCCGGTACATGAACCGCCTCCCGGTTAATAGCTCAGTGGTTAAGCGCCGGTACATGAACCGCCTCCCGGTTAATAGCTCAGTGGTTAAGCGCCGGTACACTCCCGCCTCCCGGTTAATAGCTCAGTGGTTAAGCGCCGGTACATGAACCGCCTCCCGGTTAATAGCTCAGTGGTTAAGCGCCGGTACATGAACCGCCTCCCGGTTAATAGCTCAGTGGTTAAGCGCCGGTACATGAACCGCCTCCCGGTTAATAGCTCAGTGGTTAAGCGCCGGTACATGAACCGCCTCCCGGTTAATAGCTCAGTGGTTAAGCGCCGGTACATGAACCGCCTCCCGGTTAATAGCTCAGTGGTTAAGCGCCGGTACACTCCCGCCTCCCGGTTAATAGCTCAGTGGTTAAGCGCCGGTACATGAACCGCCTCCCGGTTAATAGCTCAGTGGTTAAGCGCCGGTACATGAACCGCCTCCCGGTTAATAGCTCAGTGGTTAAGCGCCGGTACATGAACCGCCTCCCGGTTAATAGCTCAGTGGTTAAGCGCCGGTACATGAACCGCCTCCCGGTTAATAGCTCAGTGGTTAAGCGCCGGTCTGTTGTGCGGGAGATCGCGGGTTCAAACCCCAGCCGGACCAACACTCAGGGTCTTAAAATAACTGAGTAGAAGGTGCTGCCTTTAATAGTGAAACAATCTCGTTCACGAACTGCAAATGGTTAGACCTTCACGTCTTTTCGGATAAGGACGTTAAATCAGTCGTAGGTCTCTCGTCGGCCTCAAGTTTATCAGTCTTTCAAGACTGTCACGAGTTACCGACGTTAAATAAGGTCGCTTTACCTTTTACTCTCATGTTATATGAATGGTGCTCCGCACTCGCGGGAGCTCCGCTATACAAAAATAACTGGGAAAATTTATTGCATGAAATCTAGACATGATGCGATATTATTTCAAGGGTGAATGACCCAGAGCTATAACAGGGATTGGTGGGCTCCCCACTTTGGATAAAAACTCATTTGTTTTGGAAAACCTTTTTTTCATTTCTTCGATTTTCACGAATTTTGAGGAGTGGAAATAGGCTAAAAAACCCTCATCGCACTTGAAATCAAAAGGAAACACACAATCAGCACTCAGTGGTTACAGCGACCCTCTTCTTTATTCTTTCGAACATTACCTTCTTCACTGTAACTCACCGTAAGTTAGCACTATAATTAGATCGGAATTTTTAAAAACCCTTTTCAATACGAATCCGTCTTTCCCTTTGTTCGACTATACAAGCTTATTTTATTACATAATCTCTATGAAAGATCGGAATATTCATAAAATTAGAAGTAATCATAGATTATCAAAGTGCGTTTGACATATTATTTTGTAAGAGAAAGGAGTGGGCTTCCTGTGGTAACCCAAAAGACTGTGTATAAACTGCATTCCACTTCCTAGCATTCACAATACTGAGTACACTCCAGTGTAGAACATAAACTATATATACATGTGCCCAGTTCCTTCAGGGCATTCAAATTATTTTTTCAAGTGAGAACAAGGTTGGCTGCAGAATACTGAGTGTCCTGATTGTTAGCTGCAGAATAATTTATGATCAATGTTGGTACTGAGCCGGGTCCTGGCTTTGATCAGCCTCTTATGGTTGTTTCAGGTCCCGTTAGAAATTCAGTGTAGATTAATTGATTTGGGAACACAGCAATGAACTCAGTACTTTGAATTTCCCTCACCTTGTACTGTACATGGGGTGCATTTGTGAGATTGAAGAGGACCTGGAAATCCAGCACCATTTCAAAAAGAACCAAACTGAAACTGTATAAGACACTGGTAGTCGGCCGGTCCTGCTATATGGGTGCGAAACATGGAAGATGAACAAAGGAGACGACAAAGCAGTTCAGTGATGTGTTTCAAAATAGGTGCCTACGCCGAATTCTTCGTATCCAATGGCAAGATCACGTCAGTACTGAGAAGTTGCTCGAAGAAGCAGACATGAAGCCGCTGAGCGGAGAGGTGAAACGGAGGAGATGGAAAATGATCGGACACATCCTTAGACAGGATCGCAACAACCATAGCAACATAGCGATGACCTGGGCGCCAGAAGGGAGAGGAAAGAGAGGAAGACCAAAGACTACCTGGAGACGCACGGTAGAGAAAGAACGTTTTTGGTACCTGTATGTACAACGAAAAGCAGAATCGAATACAGCGAGCAAGCCAACAGAATTTCTATCGCAGATTCACTCAGGTTCAGTACAAATTATGGCCGAGTTGATTTTCAACTTCGACTTCAAGGTGCAGAACAGACCATGTTTGACTTGATATAGTTTGCACATCAGACTTTGTCGAATGCTCCAGAGGTAACAAACACTTTTCTCAGGCTTTGATAAATCGTACTTCCTAACTTTTCATAATTAAACATTATTGCATTGGATTGGGAAAATAAGACACTTACTCGACGTTCACATGGCGGTTTTCATTTTGTTCCGAGCATCGTGTAGTTACCAGTTCCCCGGCCGAGATAATTTATGCGAATCTCGATTTATTTCGCCTGTGAAAGCGCAGGTAGCCCACACATGACCACAGGGAGTCCACTGCAAGATTAGGATGCGTTCTCCTTAGTCGAACGCAATAAGTGGTAATTTTATTATTCAAAGTAATATAATATTGTCGTTACATTGATCAAACCTACAACTTCATATTACTTCGTACAAGTCGTTCTGGTTATTTTGAGTATATGTATGTGAGATATTATACATTTTTTCCTTCTTTATATTGTTATCATTACTACGTATATTCAAATTTATTGGATGTACTCTGATGTACACAGATGGTACCAATAAAAAAACATTGTATTGTATTGTATTGTATTGTATTGTATTGTATTGTATTGTATTGTATCCAACCTGCACAAAACACATCGACAGCAGTTCGGCCTCCCTCTGGGATATAATAAATGATCGAGCTCGTGATTCCCATGGGAAAAAAACGCAGTTTTTGAAAGATCGACAATCGATTGTAGGTGGAAAATAGCATTTACAAACTAGTTTTGCTAATAGCAATACCAGTCTCGTACAAGGCCTTTCAATAAATGAAGTCAGATCTTTTTTGCCATCCAGTATAACCACAGAGTAATTTTTTAGGTAAAGGTGAACTAAAAAACAATTATCGCTGAAATGCGGCTTGAAGGCTCCAACACAGTCAAGAAACAACAGCTGGACAACATTTGATGTGGTATGTAAACTTTAATGGTGTGTATTATCATTTTCCATCAGCGATAAAGTTTCATACAAATCCTCATGTTGTGAGCCTGGGCTCCCTGTGGTATAACCGTGTGATGTTATATGGAACATGTCCTCTGCACCTCATGCAGGAAATGGCATTTCCCAGGGTTCCTCCCAGGGACATTTGCACTACATAATGATACAAAATTCACATGTATTAAATTTTGGTCCAGTCTAGCAAACCCAGATGCCCCACCCAAACTTTCTCGTGATATGTACTCTG
Organism: Actinernus sp. WN-2022; assembly: GCA_030867875.1. NCBI lineage: Eukaryota > Metazoa > Cnidaria > Anthozoa > Actiniaria > Actinernidae > Actinernus > Actinernus sp. WN-2022. Next base: position 186,570,945 of record JAOWCC010000577.1, read on the forward strand.
ACATGAAATCAGAGATCTAAAAAGCTTTTTGAAGCACTAAAATCAAAGACATGCTTAACTCAAATTGGTTTTGGAAATATCTGGTTGGACCAAGATTAAGAGTTAAAGTGCCTATAACCCCAAAAATATTTTTTTTTGAATTGAAACTTTAAACCATTATTTAGAACTTAAGGCAAAAATAGGAGGCTAAAACTCAACAGTATTTTTTTTACGCCGTTTCAAAGTTGAGAACCAGAGCATGTGGCCGTCAGTTTTCAATTCCCTTTGGGAGCCTGGAGACCAGTGGCCTGTGACGTGTATGTAGTCAGGCGTTCGTTCAATCCCATACAAACGTCTCTTATTTCTGCGACTCTTGCAAGCTCACCACATGATAAATATCCAATGAAATATCACCAAACTTGGTAAATTTACTAATTTCGTTGTGCTCTTTCTTGTGATGGAGTTTATTTCCTATTGATTAGACTATAATAGGACGTTTTTCCTTTTTGAGTTCTTTTTCTTATTCAGATTTTCCAACTCCTTTGAGAATACCAAGACAATAGTCTAAATTAAAGGAACAAAAGAAACCGTGCAAAGGATTCTGGTAGTTGTAGTAAAATGCGCCCGATTGACGTCATAATTCCAGGCCCTCACCAAGACTCGCGCTGACTTCCAACTGGAAACAGGAAGCCCAAAACGGATGTTTTCGCTAACTTTGACGCCAGTAACTGATCGTCGAAGTTTAGTTTTTTCACTTTTATTTTTTCGAATTCTTTGTCAGGGCGCTATACAGAATAGACGTCAAAAATATTTTTTTGGGGGTTATTGGCACTTTAAATGATGTCCACCTAACCTCGAAAAAATTAAGCAAAGGATTAATGATATAGAATTTCAAGTCTGGCTGGGGGATCTACATAACGACAATAGGAGCGACCCTAACCAGAACAATAAATTGAGAACATACCGCCTTTTTAAAGTCACATTTTCTTTTGAAGGCTATTTATCAGAGGTTAAGAACCTTAGGCACAGAAACGCCCGGGTGGGCAAGATTGCGACGCAGGCTATCAAGACTGTTACGAGCTACCGACGTTAAATAAGGTCGGTCACTTTACCTTTTACTCTCATGTTATATGTATGGTGCTCCGCTCCATGCGGTTGAACCAAAGCATTGTAAACCATAAGAAGTATTTCGCGGGGGACCAATTCCCTTAAGCGTTTAATTGCACTGATCGCAGAGGTTATTTTTTTTCGATATCATATCAATGTGATTCACCCAGTTCAGGTTTTGGTCTATCATCACACCAAGAGATTTTGAGACCGAAACCTGCTTAACAGGATTTTCATTTGTTACGATAGTTGGAATCTCAGAAATCCTAGATAACCTCTGCCTTGAGCCAATGAGTAAAAACTCTGTCTTTTTCATATTTAATGTGAGTTTATTGGCTGCAAGACACACATAGATTTTGCTCAGATCGAAATTCAAATGTTCATTTATATATCTTCACTGTCGTTGCTAGAATACGTTATACTAGTATCATCGGCATACATTCTAGGTTTGGAGTGAGAAAGACAGTTTGGCAGATCATTTATATATATAACAAAAATAATAAGGGGCGAAGAATGTTCCTTGAGGGACTCCACTCCTAATAAAAGTCTCAGCCGACTTACAGCTATTTACCATGAACGTTTGCATACGATCGCTCAAGTAGGAATTAAACCAGTCTTTTGTTTGCCCGGTAATTCCATAGTATTCTAATTTTGATAGCAGAATGGTATGGTCTACTGTATCAAAAGCCTTTTTGAGATTAAGAAAAACAACTACATTGATATTGCCGTGATCAATATTCAATGACCAACTATCAGTCGCTTCCAGTAGTGCAGTTCAGATTGATGAGGTGAAAACAGGTTGTTATCAGTTAAGTATTTGTAAAGCTGATCATATATTCGCTCAAACACTTTTGTCTGACCGAAGACTTCTTTTTCACTTAGCACTGTTTTATAAGATTCAGAATAATATTGTTACTATTCCTTTTCCTCCCGTGTTAATGCTGAATAATGCTTCTACTAGGTCTCACAGCTTGAAATATAATTTTCTATCGCCTACAGTGAATGCCTATAAGTCTCTTTTTCTTACGTTGTATTCCCGCATGGAACAATTTCTCGGCCGATTCCGTGCATGCCACCTCCTTGCAACAATTCCAAGCAGGGTTAATTAATTGGTATATATTGTAATGATCCATTGTACTTATTTAGTAATTTATCTCTTCTTTTTTTCATTGTTTATGTATTTACTTAATAGCCACGCTATATTGGCAATGATTAAAAATATGCACACCAGAACTTATCTGGCAACCTATGCTTGATGGTGTATTTACCGATTGAATATTTACTGTACTGTACCCAAGGTAAATTCCAAAAATTCTTCATGTCCATAAAGACATTTCCTGCAGTTAATGCTTTAAACAGATCATCTGAGTGTACTCTCCGATCCCTTGATTTTTCTTTCTCTCAAAATCAACATCTTGTTTTAATAACATTGGTCTGTCTGTAAAGTAGATGCTTGTTTGTATTGACCTTGATACAGTATTTGCTCTATCATTTCTTTTTCCTTCATTTTCATAGCAAGGATCCCTGAAAAATATAATACAGTTGAACCTTTTGTAAGTCATGACCACCCTATACATGTACATATCAAACGAAGGTGGCCACTTTTTTGATTTATTTGATAGCTTTACAGGCAGAGACAAAGACTCGAAGTCCAAACAAGCTAAGCCTGTTTACAGGGGTTTCGAATGGGCTGATTTCACTGAGAAACAATTAAACTAAACATGTTTTATGGTCGCATAGAATGCGAGGTGGTTCGCTTTAATAGAGGTGGTGAGGTCACTCAGAAGTCACCACTGTATTCTTTGGTACTTCCAATCATATTATCACAAAAGCAGTGGCCATGTTGGTCGGTATAGGAACAACATTTGCTAATCTATACCATTAAATTTCATGCGTCTATGTCTGTGTGTTAATTTGTTCCAACAATCTGATTGGTCGAATAACATCCACCATTGGGCGATTTGTTTGGTCAAACCATAGTTAATAGACGAGTCTATTAACTATGGTCAAACAAAATCGCAAACTTTCGATCTGACTCTCAATGCAAGCTTAGCTGTGTTTCTTATCTCTCTTCCAAGGCTTCAAAATCCGCTTTAGACTGCAATTAAATTACCTGCTTAGGCACTAATAGCATATGGATGTTTGTGAAGTACTTTCTCGATAAAAAATATATCTAACGTTACAAAAACCTGCAGAAACGTTTGTTTGAAATAGGGGGGAATTACGCTAGCTATAGACCTTTGAACTGTTCAAACTGTCGCGACGTTTGCACATGTGAAATGGTTTGCACATGTGAAATGGTTTGCACATGTGAAATGGATTACACTCATGTCTGTTTCCTCTGGCTTATGGCGGTCTTCGTGTCAGTTCAATCTGGTGTAGAAATATTCATTCGAATGCTCAACAATGTATTTCAAATGTAATACTCACTTGCTTAATGAGACGTAGATTTAGCCTAAGTATTTTCTCAATAACTCACAAGATAAAAATTACAGTTCACTGAGATATATTAAAGAGAGAGCTAAAAACCTCAAACCAGTTCGGCTTGGCATTTAGAGACATCTGACCTCAAAAAATAAATTGAAATGCCATGGAACAAAATGAACTGGGTCAGAGACATTTGCACAAGCATTTGGAATTCCATCCAGTCATAAAGTTCTGCAATTCAAGAAATATTAATTTGAAGGCATGCACCCTTTACTTCAGGTAACCATAAATTTATAAGTGTTTTAATAGCTGTCGAACGTGATAAAGTTTTTGTTGACCATCTGAAAATCAGGCTAAAAGGACCTCAAATAAATTATTTATTTGAACTGCTGCTGTACCCTGGATGCCACAGGCTTGAAGCAAGTCGTCTTAGCCGTCGAGCGAAGCAAGACCTCTTTTAAGCTGACGTCGCAAAGTTGCAGCCGCGTTGTAAATATATTGTGAGCTGGGAGAAGCGGATTTCCAACCTCTGATCCAGGGCTGCTGTGGATCACTGGGAAGATTTTCAGCATTTGGGGTTGGGTCCACCGTTCGATCGATTAGCTATTCAGGAATTATTCTGTGAAGGTTTGATGCTTCAAGTAAGCACAGATTTAGGTAACAGTTTAACTGATCATGGGAAACGGAATAAGCATTATTCTTAAATGTAAGAGATTCTCCTTCGGCTTCACTACAATTTAGTCAATAGTGAGGATTGCTGTGCTTGCATGATATGAACCTGTGTTTTTCAGTGCAGTTTGAACTGGCACAAAGTGATGAGTTATTATCTGGTAATAATAATAATTATTATTATTATTAACGATAATCATAGAAATAATTAATTAATTAATGTTCGGTATCTAGCGCATAGTTAGTGGCATAAAAACCATCCTATTTTATGTAGTTTCACCTAACTAGAACAAATTGTTGATGTATTACTTGCGCAAATGAAGTTCAGGGGGTGGGGGTTAAAGGCATCTTTTTTCTTGCTTGTTGCTTGGCTGAGCAGGGCCTGGGCAACTGTTTAACTTTAGTTCTGTAGCTCTGTGTTGAACTTGAAAACGAGACATTTTGTACAAACAAATGGGTATGCCATTTCCAGGTGGTGGGGTAGGGAATATTTGTAATTCGTGGATTAATGTTTGGTATCAGCCTATCTGATGTAATTTCGCCCATTGAGATTATTCTTTTATGTAACACTTGTGCAAATGAAGTTCAGGGGGGTTAAGGCATTTTGAAATTTTGTTTTGCCTATCATCCCCCCAGGGGGGGGAACTCCCTTATGTGAGGGGTACATGGATGCTCGTCGTACCTTTTAGGGGTCAAAATCAGGAGTTTGGTACCACTTAGGGTATCCACCATCAAACACAGACATTTCTATGTAAAGCGGTACCTTTTAGGGGTCGGGTGTCAATCGAACAAAAAAGCTGTTATCAATTTACATTTTTATTATCTTTTAGGGGTCAAAATAAGCTTGAGCCACGCCCATTTTAGTACCTCTTAGGGGTCAAATCGAAAATGTCCGACGAGCATCCCTACCCCTTTTATATGGGAGTCCCCCCCCGGGATCATCTCCCCCCCTCCCTGAAAGTTGATCTCAACCAAATTATGAAAACCCCCTGTAGTTTTGGTACACGATGAACACAACATATTGATTGCAAATTTGGGGTAAGAAATGCGGAGCACAACGTCTCGCACATATCATATCAGATGTTAGCCTGATCTAGGACAGGATTTCTTTTTGTCATTTTGCCTGGAACAGGGTATCTTTTCATTGTTTCTAGCCTGGAACATGCAGTTCCTATTAATAACCATACCCTCTCCAATTAGAAATGGATTAAGTGATGTGGTAGAATTAAAACCATGGTTTCTCAACGCGACGACTGCAATGTGGCATGAACAGCAGAAGGCCGTCGGTTTGCGAGGTTGTGACAACATTCAATGCGCTTTGATGTAAAATATCCGGGGGGAGGGGGGGTACTCACTAAATATTAGGATGGGGGTGTGCCGCTGAGCCCTTGAAACCCTTACCTTGTTCCAGGTCAAGAAATTGTATTTTGTGACCCTGTTCCAGACAAAATGGCAAACAAATTTTGCAGTAGAGCTTGAATTTTAACAATAAATCTAGGGGGTGGGGCAACATATTTTCTAGCCCCATTTTCATTAAATCATGTTAAATTTTCAGTATTTATAGAGCTGATTATCGTTAGCAGTATCACCTCATAATAATAATAATTACAACTGTATAATTTTATGTAATTGTAATTATTGTAATGATGATAACAATAACAACAACAATCATTATAATAACCTTGTTTAAGAGGGTGACACCAACCAACACGACTGCCAATGCAACCCACCAATATGTTTTGAGCACATAGATTGTTAATTAACCAGTTGAGCCCTTTTTTATAGTTAAAATTTCACAGATTGGCCATCCACCAAATCAACACATTGCATAATATTAATGGCCCTTTCTTACTTTTGTAATGACTAGTTGTACCTATTCGGTCAGACAGGAAGAACACATTCCCTCCTCGTTGCTTAGTATAGACCTTCTGTGAAAAAAAAAATATATCATTGTTTATACTTATAGCCTGAGTGGTTTACCAGTATAAAATTTGACACATATTTGTACTAAAGTATCGGGGCTAAATTCCCGACTATCGGCAGCAGGTTCGTTTTTGTTGATTAGTTTTCCAATGATACTCCGATACAGTTAGAGACGTAGCCTCGCTACACATCAACTGGAAAAAAATAAAGCTTACGTATTTATGACTCACACTATTAGACCTCAGTGTCTCTAGTTCAGAGTTCATCACTTCAAGCTCAATTATCTACAATTAATAAACACATCTGATTATTAAAACGTATCTTATGAACGGAACGAATAACAGCTCTATACGAAATTTATATATGTTGGTTAACCTCGCTTTGTACTCGGCTATATTTACGGAGCAAACTTTCTGCTGAATTTTCTTCTTCTTTGTCCGCCATCTTTGCATTCGTGCCAGGTTCGCGCAGTCCGCAGAAACACAGGTATCCCAAGCTCAGCATAATTTATTCTCAATCTTTTTTACATTTTATTCACCTGTACAGATGAGTCTTCATCATTATATTACCTGTATATATAACTTATTTTGAATATTTACTTTTTTATCAAAGATTAATATTCATAGTCTTGTGTTCCCTAGTGTATGACCAGTCAAATCTGTTTATATTAATTATTAATTTATTGTGCTAATATCGATATGTAATTAGTTAATTATCATCGACTTGTACAGCTTAATTTCGAGGCCTAGGCGATTCTGAGTCGATAGCTCTTGTGGTTTTATTCGGACCTTTCCTACTCCATATTGACTTTAGCCTGCGAAGCGGCGTAAAGGGCGAAGAAGAGGGGAAGAAGGGAGAGGAGAGGAGAAGAGGGGGGATTGGGGAGAGGAGGAAAGGAGACGAGTTTTAGTTTGCAACAACCAGTTTTAGTTTGCAGCAACGAGTTTTAGTTTGTAGTAACGAGTTTCAGTTGCAGCAACGAGTTTTAGTTTGCAGCAACCAGTTTTAGTTGCAGCAAGCAGTTTTAGTTTGCAGCAATCAGTTTTAATTGCCAGTGACAATTTTCATTTATTTGCAGCATGTTTTCTATAATTTCCGCAAACATTTTGTATTTGCATCAGTTTATTTCTATTTTTGCACGAGGCAATTGTTTATTTGCAGCATGCCCCTTACGGGCCACCGTAAGATGGTTCTCCTATGTCCTATAATAAAATAATGCACATTCAAGGTCTTGAAAAGATGCTAAATGCACTTGCATACCGCTCATGCATCCACACCTTTTCAAGACCTGACGAGCGTGCATTATTTGTTTTAGTATAAACCAACTAGTTTGCTGCGACTCGTGAGCTATTGACTCATAGCCCATTCGGGCTGCAGATCTAATTGTTAAATAGAACAATGAGAATCATATTTTATTTGTTAAATACATGTAGGTTATACGTTAATAGACCGATTTGTCTTGTGCATTTGTTGTCCCAACTCAGATCATATGCCGACAGCTTTCCAGAGGATTCATTGCTTTGTTTTCGAATTAGAGAAAACAGTTTTACATTTCATCTTGGGATACAGAAAAACAAATCATTACTCAATTATGTTATATATATATATATATAGAGAGAGAGAGAGAGAGAGAGAGAGAGAGAAGTATAAATATTGTGGTATATATTATATATATCACATCTAGTTCTGTAGCTATTATACAAATATAAATATTTTATTTGTATGCTTTAGTGTGTATGTGTTCTTTATGCCATTGAATATTGCTATTTCTTTCTCTTGTCCGACCCGAAATGCTTTGTCAATATATACTAATCCCTGGGGTGCCAGACTCGATTAGTTATCTTTAGCTACTTCTGGCACTGAACCCAAGCACTTACAGATTTACGATTATTCCAGATAGAATTATATTTGTTTTAGAATGAGCGTAAATAAAAAGACTGTCTTGTCTTGTCTGTTTCCCTTGAAACCTCACCTAGAAAGTGACATTATCACCCGGCTATCAAACATTCGATGAATTTACTAGTAGGCAGCAGGGCACGCCTTTCCACATCTTAATTCAAGTGACGCTATGTAGTCACGCTATGGGCGTTATTTTCTTCAGGGTGTTCCACCTCTGGTTATCAAGAACTACACAGACATAAACCAGCATAAACAGACGAACCAGTACCCACGGTCTGTGTAGAAAAACACAGAGCTATAATCTATTAATTAAAGTCGGCCTATTATTATAAAACTTGCTACAAAATAACTTATTTTCTATTGATAACCTTAATGTATTTTATTGTAAAGCTTATCAGGCTTATCGCGTATATTTGGGCGACCGATTGACATACCACAACAATAGCGGCAATGGCTCAGCGATGACATTGTCAAGTCGGCAGAGTCCCGTCTAGCAGTATCAAGAGTAGCAAGAACAGTTCAAAGTGTATCTTAATCTCACATATATCAAGGAAAAGAGTTTTACAGTACGTGTAGTATAAAGGTTTATCAATCAGATCATATTTGTAATCTACCTCTGTTTCCATTTTCTACAATAAAGCTCTTTTCTATGTACCTCCAAACATTGAATTCTATACACATTCAATGATAAGAATGCGCAACATAACGCACTATTATGCTACAGTAACTGTCGTCTGGAACCTGCCATAAGTGATGCTCGGTCTATTAGTCATAACTCACTCTTGATTGAAGGCTTCGCCGGAGGCAACTGAATATTTCTGTAGATTGAATCGATGATTACGAGTACGCATCCTTAAAAATTAACTCGGCATTTTCCACAATAAAGGCACTGATGTCGCACTAAGTTTCTTTTCACGATGGCATTGCTGTATCAGGAATCTTTTTTTGAAGCAAAACAGCCCTGTCAACGCTTGTAGTCACAACATTAACAGGCAGCAATAAAAATGAGCTCAAAACACGATCAAGGTGCAGACGACTTCCTCAGCGCAGGAGGTAGAACCGGAAGCTTCCTACGCTTCTCATGCCTTCCATTCATTGGGCCTGGGCCTTTCATTCCTTGCACATTAACATCTGTTCTGTGCTCAACTACTTTATCTGACGACGCGAAAATCTTTCCGCTTTCCTCAACTTCGTTTGTCCTCTGTTGATTACTTCTTGAGTAGTGATTTTCCTTGAGCCTTCGTAAATTGTTGAATATAACAGACATTGCCTTCGCCATTTCCTTTTCATACTCGTCCTCCAACTCCATGGGGAACTACGAGTTCTTTGAAGAAGTGAACGGTCACTGCTATAAACTGCGGCTTGTTGTGAATTCTCTTACAGTCACACGAAGACGTAGCATTGATTGGTTTCAAGCATCCTGGCTTAATCTGTGCTTAAAAGCACACGCCAGTCAGAAAAATCAATAAAGGCAGCTTTTCGGCTTTAAGTAATACGTCATTTATGCTCCAGTCCTGAACGATAAAACAAGTTACTCGACGCAATCAGAGTACGCCGTTTGGTTTACCTGCTCTGTTCACCCACATCACATGAACTTTGTTGTGTTGTCGAAGATCTGGATCAGAATGCCGAATTTGATTATTCAAACGTATTTTCTCTATAGTTGATTTCAGGTAGTTTTAATTTGTCTCTCGCCGGAAAGTAGTGCTAAAATACGGGATTATCACTCTAAACACATTGAATGCTTGAAAAGACGAACACAAAAAATATTTTTAACGCGAAAATATAATGTCTAGTGTACTTCGATATAGCCGAAGGCTGTAATTGTGAGTCCTCAGTTTCCAGGCCACACATCTAATGTCAAAACAACTCACAATCAGCCCAGGATATGGACTTACACTGCGCACGTACTTTATACGAGTTTATAGGGCATTCATGCAATCTCGTTCAATATCTAATCATTGGGAAAAGGCCAGTCCGGGGTCACGTTTTCAATTCAAGGCGACCAGCGCGAGGCAGTTATTGAATTCTCTGTGCTCTTGTAAGGCGTCGTTTTGTTTTTCTAGTAGAGAGACAATCGACATCGCAGACAAAACCTCTTATTTAGTTATGTTTAATTTCTGCAACAAGTCCAGTATCGATTTCTTGAAAGAGCAAGTTCCAGTTTCTGGTTGAATGCGTGTTTACATTTGTGGTTAATTCACTTGTCAAATCAGGCCCCTCATTAAATCATCAGTCAGACGGCAGAAGAACTGACACACGTGTATTTTCACATTTATTTGATTTAAAAGAAATAATTGAATACAAATTCAAATGAAGCAGCAGCTAAATAACCTGAACCATGACAATAGAATGGAAGCATACACCAAAGACTGAAATCGTATGTGTCTTATGTTCATCTTTGTTCTCCAAACTATATAAGCATTAACACCACAACAAAGGATGTCAAGTTATTATAAATATTTAGGTACGGCCCCGGAAAAGTTCGATTCTTTACCAGCCACATAGTGACGCCATATGACGTCAGATTCGCCCACGGATCGGACGACTACCTTGTGCCTTTATCAGTCCATACAGCTATTTCAAACAACATTGATTTTTTTTCAAAAGCGCAATGCGCAAACGTAATATCAAAATCAAAAAGAAGTTACGAGAGATGCGTTTGCGGTTTGTCCGAACGTGACGTCACTAAGAGAAATAATAAACACTGCCATGCAGGACCATTACCAGGAGCGTCCATCTCCCATACTTGGTCTGTGAGTCAACATCTCACATACCCGAGCTGAATAAAATCAATACCATACCCCTGAGCGGAAGGCCGATAAATATATCTTCATAAATCATTAGGAAGAATTGCTTGCCTAAATAGTACATTGTTGCATAAAATTACTTTTCGGAAGGCTTTAAAATTCTCATTGTACTTTTCGCGGCAACCTGATTCTAAAACTGATAAAACTGAATAGCCTGACCGATCTGGGCTGCGTTAGTTGCATGGTAGGGAGTATACTAGGAACACGCTGGCTCAAGAATACTTAACAGATAGATGGACGCTCCTGGCATTGCGGTTTATCCATGGTTCTTTCGGGTCTAGGTATTATATCTTTTGCGAATTTCAGAAGTAAACGTTTTATGAAAAAGCTGTATACAGACGGAAATGTGCGTCCGCGCCTTTAACCGCTCGTAACCCACTATCAACGGACTGCTCGCAGTCTACACCTTTAATCTACTTGTAACCCACTGTCAACGCAGAGAAAAGGAGGAACTGCTCGTAACGCACTATCAACGGAGGCAAAAGGAGGAACTGCTCGTATAACCCACTATCAACGCAGGGAAAAGGAGGAACTGCTCGTAACGCACTATCAACGGAGGCAAAAGGAGGAACTGCTCTTAGCCGTCGCTATCAACGGAAGCAAAAGGAGGAACTGCTCGTAACGCACTATCAACGGAGGCAAAAGGAGGAACTGCTCTTAACCGTCACTATCAACGGAAGCAAAAGGAGGAACTGCTCGTATAACCCACTATCAACGGAGAGAAAAGGAGGAACTGCTCTTAACCGTCACTATCAACGGAAGCAAAAGGAGGAACTGCTCGTATAACCCACTATCAACGCAGGGAAAAGGAGGAAGTGCTCGTATAACCCACTATCAACGGAGGCAAAAGGAGGAACTGCTCTTAACCGTCACTATCAACGGAATCAAAAGGAGGGACTGCTCGTAACCCACTATCAACGCAGGCAAAAGGAGGAACTGCTCGTACTGAGACAAGTCTACACCTTCAAGTTCGTTCCATTCCAGCCTGTTTTCGTTACTCTGTCGTGATAATGGCTCAGTCGACACTCATTTGAAAAAAAGAGTTCAAGTCGATTTGCGGTGTGTGCTGCGAGTCATGTGCGCTATAATATATAATATAAAACTCTCCGGCTCACTTAATAAACCCACATTAAATTATAACATTTAATATCTAGATCTGATATAATAAATGAAGATACAAATAACTATTGCACAGATAAAAATACATTTTTTTATTTGAATAACATCAAACCCAGAGAAAACGATTCCACGCAATCAGTACTTTTACTAGTATGATTTGTCCGTTGTTATATTATATTTTACTTTTTTTGCAAACTATTTATTAACCAACTATATTGTTATTGTAGTTAAAGAACTTCATTTAAAATCTTGCCTCGTCATATTTTCACGACTGAGCCTTTTAAGTTGTTTATTATATAATCTGGTAAAAAAGAAAATACACTATGCGGGCAATCGGGAAGCCATAGATTGGTATTACCTGGCCCAGTGCGGTCTCCTGACCAGCGGCTATCGCATTGGTTTTGGAGGGACTACGCTTTAGAACTAGCACCAGCAATAACTATTATTTTTAATTTGTCAATGAATCCCAAGCGGTTCCACAGTTATGGAAACTCGCCAATATATTATCTCTTCCTAAGAATCTCCCCTCACGTGTATAGTAAGTAAGTAAGTAAGTAAGAACTTTATTTATACACGGTTAAAACATCAGGCCTTCGATGACATTATGAAAAGTAGGAATAGTTGAAATATCTATTAATCAGTACAATGTTAATATCTAATAATTTGAATAACGCACTAATATCTAACTATTACATCTATACAGTATCTGACTATAATTATCTAACTAAGGGGCTTGTTACATGGAGAAAGTTGTCCCGGGTAGAAGGGATAACCCTTCTAGCCGAGTTACCCGGGGAGGGACAACTTTCCATACATTTCTCTGTAAACCACAATCAACTGTTTACATTGTGAATAAACTCGTCCCGGGTAGAAGGGTTGCCCCTGGCCCAGGGATATCTCGTCTCAGCGAGAAGGGTGTCCCTTCTTCCCGGGACAACTTTCCGACATCAATACGCCATATAAACACTTTGTCCCTTCTAACCGGGACAACTCGGGGCAAATCGATCACACAGAGCACGTGCACTGTGATGCGATTCTTGGAATCAAAAATGTGTCGGCGAGGTTAGCTTTCCATATAAACGCTCGGTAGAGTTGTCCCTGCTAAAGGGGTAACCCTTCTACCCGGGATCATATAACAAGGCGAGATTTAAAACACGTGAGAGAGTTTGGTTGCCGCAGCTCGACAGGTAAGCTATTCCAAAGCACCGCACCACTATAACTGAAGCTGTTCTTTAGAAAATTGGTGCGGCGCAGAGGAATAGCTAGTTTGCCCTCGGTGTCCCTTAGAGAACAACTCGAAACGCTACTACGGTCAGCGAACTTTGAACAAAGATATTCAGGCGCTAGGCCATTTAGCGATTTATAGACCATAGTAGTAGTTAGAATTTTCCATCGATTGTCTAGTTTTCTCCAGCCAAGTTTTTTGAATAGATCATCAGCATTGGCGTCGTAATTGGAAAAAGTCAAAATTCGTACAGCACGATTTTGTAGCTTTTGAAGTTTAGTGGCAAGAGTTTTATTGCAATTTCCCCAAACGACGCTACAGTAGTCGAAATGGGGGTGCACTAAAGCATTATAGATACACAAAAGGTCTCGTGCGTTTCAGGGCGGCAATGCCAGAGGCAATGTTTTTTGACAGTTTGTCTATGTGCACATTCCAAGATAAGTGTTCGTCAATATGCACTCCAAGACATTTTGTGGATGTAACCCGATTAACAGAGTCACCATCAATAAAAAGAGAGGGAGCTCTGTCAAACGTACTTAACCTTTGCCTTAACCCTATTAACATGTACTCAGTCTTGGACTTATTAAGGGTGAGCTTATTTGCAATGAGCCATTCACTAACCCTCACAAGATCTTGGTTCAACTCATGGTCTATGTGATTGATATCATTGCTGGCAAAAGTTAAGTGCGTGTCATCGGCGTACATCCGAGGTTGAGAATGAGAGAGACAATTAGGCAAATCGTTTATGTAAAGTATAAAGAGGAGAGGACCTAGGATAGTTCCCTGTGGAATGCCACAGGTTAGGGGTTGGGTGTCTGAGAGAGAACCATTTACGAAGCATCTTTGTTTGCGACTATCCAAATATGATTTGAACCAGTTAAGTGAGGCGTTTCCAACACCATAAACATTTAATTTAGATAATAAAATGGCATGGTCAACTGTGTCGAAAGCCTTCTTAAGATCAAGGAATACCACTGCATTAACGTAACATTGCCTTTGTCAATATTGAAAGCCCAGTTGTCAGTGGCTTCGAGTAAGGCGTAACAGTGGAGTGAAGTGATCGAAACCCCGACTGAAAAAAACGTTTCCCTGTTTGAATAATGAATTACTTTAGAACATTTCCATTCACTGGGAAAAACACCCGAGACAATGGATCTGTTAAAAATAAAAACAAAGAGACTGAACTAGCGATCAAATCTGCGCATTCCCGAAGGAGTCGAGCAGATATTTTGTCTAATCCAGTCGCTTTAGATTTGCATAGCTTAGATAATAACGAGAACACTTTGGCACTGTCAGTTGTTTTAAGTTCGAATCTATGGTCAGTGACCTTGAGATAATCTAAATGCGATGGATTGTTTTCATTCGTAAGGAATGTCGCTAGCAAGCTTCGGCCCAATACAAAAAAATGGCTATTGAAGGTAGATGACAGCTCGTGTGGATCGCAAATAGAATTGTCATTAAGCTTTATCTCTTTCACAGAGGTGCTATGTGACTTTCTCGATGTAAGTCATTAATGACCCGCCAAGTCTCACGTGAGTTACTTTCATTGTCATGGAGCGCATTCTTATAGTATTGTTCCTTAGCCTGTTTGATTTCACTGTTAACAGCATTGCGACATTTCTTGAATTTCGACCAGCACTTTCGCACACAGATCGAGTGGCTTTCAATTTAAGAATGTCTCTGTCATGTATTCGTTTTTTCAATTGTGGTGTAATCCACGGCGATTTAGATGCGCGAATATGGGGTATGCTTGTTGACACATTGAAAGAAAAGGTCTTTCCATGTTTCCCACATATCATTGGGGTTTTCATAGATGTTTACGCTTTCCCAATTCTGCAAAGATATATCTCTGCGAAAATTAGCAGAGTCAAAGTTTTTAAACTTCCTATAGGTTATTGTTGAGTGCCCCTTAGAAGGTGGATCGATTGAGATTTTACGGAATGCAAAGACAAGACTGTGGTCGCTAATACTTACATGGGAGACACCAGAGTAAACCACCCTGTCTGGACAATTTGTAAAAATTAGCCGGGTCTATCAGCGTGGAAGATGTTTTAGTGACACGCGTTGGATTATTTATAAGTTGGTGGAGGCCATAAACATCAGCCAAACTGGTTAGTAAACCTGTA
>JAOWCC010000577.1:186586328-186685545 GCA_030867875.1 Actinernus sp. WN-2022
TTGCTTCCCCACTTTAGTATATTCTGTTTTTCATACTGACAACTCATCAACCCTTATATCATAAATTTCTGAAATTATATCCACTAAAATGCATTTTAAAGGTAGAGTTCTTTTGTGTGAAAACATGTTGTCCAATCAGAAGAGTGCAAAACAATAACCAAGAAAACATTCAATTCAAAATGTTCCCCATATTGAAAGTTCGCCATATTGAAAGTTATGAGAGTTTTCACTAGATGCAATTCAAATCTGTTTACAAAATGAGAAAAAACGTTCTCCTTCTTCAATTTTAGATAGGTTTTAATGTCTAAGCCAATGAGGTGGAAGATTGAAACAATACCACAATTAGCACCTTTTTACATTCATGCATAACATATCCCTACCTCTTGCGCGGACCATTACTTAAAGTTCTACTAACAGTTAAGCCTAGAATTATATACACTAAAATAATCTGATTTGCTTAATATACAATGATCTATTAATAAACCTAATTAGAATTTAAGCCGAAAACTACACATATAGATATAAGATACACTAATGATAATATACAAGGATTAAAAATGGTGTAGCTGAGACTGGTCTTCTAAAGCTATTTTAAAAGAGCAGATTTGAGAGAGTTGACGGATGGCAATTTTCTAACTGCTAAAGGCAGGAGTTCCATTCTTTTATGCTTCGTACTGTGAAAGATCGACCAGCTTCTGTTTGAAACTTATACCGAGGACATATAAAATTGACTTCGTTATATCGAGTAGTTCGTTGATGAATATCACTATTTCTGATTAATAGCTCGTCCATATATTCAGGCAGATTTCCGTACAGTCTCTTGAGTAAAATACAGTGTCTGTTGATCTTAGCTTCCTCGTAAAACGGAAGCCATTTAAGGTTATTGAAAAGAGGAACGGATCGTGCGCGGTTATCTGCATTCAAAATTACTCTTGCAGCACGTTTTTGTAATTTAAGAATAGAATCTAAATTAGATCTACAACACAAAGTCCAAACAGAGAGTTTCTTCCCCAACTTTCCACGTGGTCGTCGAATGTTAGTTCTTGACCAGGCAGCGTGATGTTAATTTTCTGGTTGACGGGTGGCATCTTTGATCGAATCCGCTTGCTGCCAAACAATACAGATTTAGTCTTAGATTGGTTAATGGACAATTTGTTCTCTGAAGTCCAGTTTGTGATAGATTCCATGGCCAAGTTCATAGTTGAACTTAGCTCTGAAGACCTAGACCAATCCGCAGCGGCAGTAATAGTGGTATCATCAGCGTAAATATCAGTAGTTACCCTCCCCGGACTCAAGGGGCAAGTCGTTAATAAACACAAGAAATAGCAACGGCCCAAGCACAGACCCTTGTGGGACCCCAGCGACTAGAGGTAGCATTGTAGAAGAGTATCCCCCATAGAAACATATTGTTGTCTCTCTTGAAGATAAGAAGCGAACCAGGACAACGGCTTCCGCACTAAGATCTTATGTTTCCAGTTTACGAAGTAATACATTATGACTGAGATGCAGTATCAAAGGCCTTACGATAGTCAATAAATACTGCTGAAGTAATCATGTCCTTGTCCGCATTGAATAACAACTGGTCCACCAGTTTGACGAGTGCTGTTTCAGTAGAGTGGTACCGTCTGAAACCAGACTGATACTTATAAAGTAGATTGTTTATACAGATAATTATACAAAGACGCATGCACGTGCTTTTCCATAACCTTTGACAGCACTGAAGTATAGAAATTGGTCTATAGTTATCATCTCTGATGCATCATCCCCCTTATGCAAAGGACGAACACTAGCAGTCTTCCAACACACGGAAATGATTTCAAGGTTATAGAACAGTTTACTAAACGACACAATGGTCGAGCTATTGCTGCACCAGCCAATTTCAGCATCTTAGCTGAAATGTTATCTGTGCCAGTGGCCTTGTTTGCAGGGATGACAAGTAGGATTTCAGCAATATCTTTCACAGATGCCAGGGGAATGGAAAAAAGTTCGTGCTGATTTTCTTTGATTGGACAAAAGATCTTAGATTGTCAACCCTTATGCTGGCATTTTCTCCAGTGATCGAATATTTTTCTGCAATGCTTGTGAAGTGAGTATTAAACAATTCGACAATCTGTTCTAAGCCTGTGGTGCACTTTTCCCCTATCTTGATGAAATTCCACCGCACCAGCCTTAACGTTTTGGCCAGCTAGTTTCCTTTATGTACTTCTACAAACGTCTGGGATTATTGCGGTTCTTTCAAAGCCGATTGATAAAAATTTATTTTGGCCTCACGTATCTTGCAAGTTGCGGCATTTCTGGTCAGCTTATATTGACACCAATCAGTCGCAGAGTTTGTCTCGCGTGCTCGTTTTAATAATCTATCCCGTTCAGTTAGAAGACGGAGGACCTCAGGCGACATCCACTCCGGTTGCCTTTGTCTCCGCACACGCTTGGATCTCATGGGAGCGTGTTCATCAACTGCAGAAATAAACAGCTTCTGCCACCTGTCCAAAATATCGTCAATACTGTCAAAAACAAAAGCCGAATCCCATGGTAGCTGTTCAACTGATTTGACAAAGGCCTTTTTATCAAAACGCTTCATGTCACGATAGTGAAGGAGAGTATGTCGTTGATATGAAGTAACCGCCAAACGGCATTGTTTATACAAACGAGCAGCAAAAACAGGCGTATGATCTGATAGGCCAATAGCGTTCGTGGTTTAAACGTTAACTATTCTTTCAGGATGAACAACAAATCCAAACAAGTGCCAGTAATGTGTTACGGTGGACATTGAACTTAAGCCCTTTATTAAGCGATGCTTTGCGTAAACAGCATTATGCAAATAGTTAATGTTAAAGTCTCCAACAATAATAGCTTCATTGCATTTTAAGTAGGCTCTTTCGATGTTTTGTTCTATGCTCAAATCCGTTTCCTTAGTTGTGGCCGGTGGTCGATAAACCGGCCCCCAAATAAAATCGATCTTTTCGATTTAAAGGGACACACATCCCGCCAAAGTGCTTCAATCTCGCCGTCCTCGAGATCTGTCCGACGTCAGTAACTTGCAGGTCTTCGTTTACAAAAGCCAGCACACCACCACCTCCTTTTGAGTTTCTGTCTTTGCGAAAAAGTTGATAGCCCGGGACAGTAAATAAACAATCGGGTACGGAGGGCTTAAGAAATGTCTCAGTGATAAATAAAATATCCACCTGTCTCTTGTCAAAACCACTGAGAAGTAGTTTTATCTGTTCAAATTTACAATCCGTTAAAGTAGTTAATATTCCATTGACCAAATGGGATACCTTTATCGCTCAAGGTCAGCTTGAATTCTTCAGGCAGGCTGCAGGAAGGTTTACACTCATCCCAATCTGAATGACCCGAAATATTTGGCGAATGCTCTTGGTCCGATGAATTATCCAGGCTTGACTCGTCAGAAGACGAGCTATCGCAGTAAGCCAGGCAGGCTGTGCAAATAAATCCATCATCGTCGCCAACAGATTCGAGGGCTATACAACCTTGGTGCCAGACCATGTCGCAGGAACTGCAGGAAATGATCGCCATCGTGAAATCTATGTACACTCTTGACAGACCGTACAAATCGCCGTTAGATTACAATCAGTAGTAACTCTAACGGCCGGTTAACTCACTGTTCCCGGGTTTAAACTCACATCTCCGGCTAAAAGCACCAAACACAAAGCTGTCATAGTGATATTTAGCAGTTGTAGGCCAGCCTTTAACTTTTGTGTTGCAGGGAGTGAGCCGGTTTCCCGCGATCGCCTAAGTAAGCCAGGTGAATTTCTGCTAGGGAAATGCTTCAGATTCAACTTGAGGGCTAGCATTATCGAGGAAGCATCGTTAGTCAGCATTATGTATCAGTCAATTCCAAACCCGTGCATGCCCCCCCCCCCCCCCCCCCCCCCCACCACCCTTCGGTCCACCCCCGGGCATTTGAACATTTTGAAAAAAATTAGATCAAATGCCCCACTACCAAGACAGAAAAACTGTTCAAATGCCCCACCAGTTTTTCATCCAGGCTGTTCAAATGCGGACCGGATCAGAAAATTTTACAAGGCAAAGACTATTGACAAATAAATGAAATCATTGTTTTATTCAGAATCTCTGACTCAAGCAATTCACAGGAAACACACCTCGGGAGCAAGCCTCTGATCAAATGCCCGGGGGTGGCCCGGTGGGGGGGTCGGGGGGGGGGGGGGGGTGGGATGCACGGGTTTGGAATTGACTGATACATTACAGATTGTTTTGGAAACTCCAAGAGCATTGAACGAGTTTAGATAAATCGCTAAGAGCACAGAGAGCGAAGAAACGTCTTCCCGCCATCACGGTTAGAGTTAAACGTAATAAACTTTTCGTAATACAAAAAAAAATAAGAATTAATTATTTAAACAGCAGCTCGCTAATTTAACATATAATTCGTAGTTTTTACTAATTTTATAGTTTAATGTTACTGATGCTTCTTCGTCTATACGGCATGCCGTGACGTTGAAATGTTTTTGTCACGTAAGCGCAAAGGAGCGGTCCTAAATTCGAGGAGCATTCTGGGAAATGATTTCAGATCATCTAGATCTACAATTGTTGCTCACCGGGGTAAGTATGTTTACTTTATTTTCAACAGGTTGGTTCGTGATATAATACTTATATTGATTGCTTATAAAGAAGCTCTAAATACATCAGAGAGCATAAGCCATAAGCTCAAAAATGCAGCAAAAGATTGGTCAAAATTTATCAAGAGAGGCCATGATCAATTATTATAGTGTTCAGGATGGGAATGTGAATAGTTTATAGTTTGGCGATGTGGTACGTGTTTCCCGGTGTTTTGATCTTAACAAGTGCAGCTGACATTACGTGCTGCATGTTATGGTAACTGGGTCTGCATGTGACAGCAGTAAAGCGCGGTTCAATCAAGAAGCCTTATAGCCGATTGTTCTTTGTTTTCAATTGCATTCCACGAGGTACAGCAGTACTGAAATGAATTCAATTTGGGACTGAACATTTAATAGCCCAATCCAAGGTAATTTCCACCATCTTGTAGCTAGGGGAGGGGATGCAAACATGACGCGAAATACGTATAGTGCTTGTATGGGAATCCCAGAGATGCCAACTGACTCCCGCTTTTGGCGGGAGACTTACGCTTTTTAGCCTCATCTCCCGCTCTTCCGCTTTGAGTCCAAAATCTCCGCTTTTTCGAAAATGAGACTTAAATTAATAAAGAAAATACTTTTTGCCTTGGCTGTCCTTTTTGGTCATGACTCACGCGCGATCATTACAAATCAGACAGATCCATACGAAGCAGTGATCTCCCGCTTTTAGAACTCCAGTAGCCTCCTGTGCAGCCGTCCTTAGTGTCGTCACGCAACGTGACAACACTAATAAGGACGGCTGCACAGGAAGCTAGAACTCCAGGGGTTAATGGCATCTCTGGAACCAATGCCAACTAATTTCTATAAATCGAATTTCTGAAATATTCACTGTCTGCAATTGTCTGTAACAATTAACACGGGAAAATTTACAGACAAATATATGGAAAAGTGAAAACACGATTGCATGCTTCCCATCACAAGCTACAATCCCTCAAATTTTGATCAGTTAATCTTTTACCTGGTATATCTTTATTGCAGACAGTTTGTACAAGATGGTGGAAATTTAATACCTTGGGTTGGTCTAATAGTCTGGGCCCGGTTGTTCAAAGGTGCATGTAACTGTATCCACCAGATCAATCCTTTTCCAGTGGATAAGTGTTAACCAAACTACATGTAGCTATAGGAGTCCAGTTTCAAAAGCCTATTTTGTTGACCAGCTTTCCCTAGCCAACTAGCTCATGGCAAGTTCTCCTATTTTTACTCATAATTTTAACAGCTCGATCATAGCAAGTTGCATTGGTCATAGTTTATTTTATGAAATTTATAGAGTTAGCATTTTCTCATATAGTCCTTAGAAGCAGGAGCAACTGAATACTATAATAATTCTTACTGTTGGAATTTTGCAACAGTTATGGAATAACTGTGATTATGGCATGTACCTTAATGATGCGCTACCCATTTAGTGCTGCGTTTGCCTGGGGTGGGGCAGCATCCTTTATTCCCGTTGACTGCCCTGGTCATTTTGGTACCGGATTCTGCCCCCCCCCCCCCCCCCCCCCCCGGCTTTTGCTTTGAGTGTTTATTAAGCTTAATGTTGATCTCTATCAACTCGAAACCTGCCAAAAAACTTGAGGGTCAGTGGGGAATAATGGTCAATTTAGAGTCTGAGTCAAAATAGCAAATTTATAAGAGATTTGCACACATATTAAAGCCCCATGGAGGCATTTGCATAGACCCCATGGTGGGGCATTTGCAATGCTTTGATTCAAAAATACCCCACAAATGTCCAGGAAAGGGGGGTGGTGGGGATGGGTAGGTTTGGAATTGAGAGAAGGTTTTATAAGTTACTTCTGAATACTGTGAAAATCCATAATTTTTTGTTCTTGCAGTTCTACACAATGGCTGTGGAATATCGTCCTCCAGGTCTAGAAAGTTGGGATGTAGTCGTAGTGGTTTTGTATTTCATTGTGGTTGTGGGAGTTGGTGTTTATGTAAGTATAATTAAATCATATAGAATTAGGAATATTCTATGGGAGCTGTCATTGTGTAGATAATTAATATGTAATATTGCAAAAGACTTTTAGCTGGAAAGTTGGTTCGAGTTTATATAATATGTGGAGTCAATCATGATGTACATAAATGATGTAAATTCTTGGTGTTACAGATATATGTGACACTGTATTGCATGCATACTGTTAATTGTGACAAATTAATTTTGTTTTGTGACAAATTAATTTTGTTTGCCCCAATTATATATATGAATGTATATTAAATTATGTAAAGAACAAGTGTGGAGGAAGCCTAGCTCTGAGATATATTATATTATTAGCACTAATGGTATACTATGAAATCTGAGCATAAATAAATAAAATTATTATTATTACTATAAAAGGGCATTGAGCTGTGTCCTGGTTTTGATTCCCAGACACATTGATCATTACATGTGAGTTGGGTTTGTTGATGATTAAATTCTCACCCATATATGCTCCAGAGGGCCATAAAATGAGCTGACTGGCCTGGTTTTGATTCCCAGACACATTGATCACTACATGTGAGTTGAGTTTGTTGATGATTAAATTCTCACCCATATATGCTCCAGAGGGCCATAAAATGAGCTGACTGGCCTGGTTTTGATTCCCAGACACATTGATCATTACATGTGAGTTGAGTTTGTTGATGATTAAATTCTCACCCATATATGCTCCAGAGGGCCATAAAATGAGCTGACTGGCCTGGTTTTGATTCCCAGACAGTGCATTATATACGTGTACTGATATATAGTGATATGAATATTCTCACCCATGCGGGGGAGAGGAGGGGGAGAGGAAGACCCTGCACAAATGCCATTTTGAATGTATTTTCTGTTCACCCACAAACAGAAACTTCCCATTGGCTTAGAATTGAAGATGACATGTCAAAGTTTGATATAAAGCATAAATTACTAAACTGTCTAATTGAAATTGGTTGCTTTGATGTCCAGCAAATGTGGCTTAATGAAGAATTGTTTGGGGATTTGGTAAAAAAAAAATTTTTTCAACTCTTTAATTGTCATGGCCAAAACAAACTGGACTATAATCAGCAGTACCCAAGAAGAAAACCCAGCATGCCCACTTGCCAGTAAAGCACAAGGTGAAATTAGAAGCTGCCTCATTTGGCATCGAATCCACTTCAACACAGTCTAATTTTGAATATTTTGTTTCTACATTGAATAGGATTTTCATTGGGTACTTTTTTCAAAGTTGAAGTGTTGCTAGCTGCGTGGAGGGGCAGAATTTGCAAATCAATGGCATTTGTGCAGGCTCTTCTTTCTTCCCCATCCTCTCGATCCTCCATCTGCCCCCTTCTTTTTCTCCATGCCCCCATTTTGACTGCACAACACAGATACACCAATCTTGGGGGGGGGGGGGGGAGGAATGTCTGAAACTTTTTACAGAAGAGCTCACTGGCTAGCAGACTAATTATTAACTAGATATACTGTTAATTGTCATCTTGTTGATACTTTTTCTTTCCTTAAAATATATTACATGCACAGATTGTACACTTAATCACACATGTCAGATCACTTTGTAACATATTACACAAGCCATTGAAGTGTGCATGGATTAGTCACGTAATTAGTACTGCTTAATAACAGTAGGTATAGAGGTGCATGCACCTGTTAAGGGTTACAAAAGCTGCTAGATTTCATTACTAGCTTAATGTTCTTTTAAAGTTAACTTGTATGGTTCAACACATGAGGCTTTTGCATTTTGGGTTTGGTGAAAGTTTGCTTCAAATGTCAGCTGGTTACAAGTTGATTTTGTTTTGTGTCTGTTCAATTTTTTTTACAATTTTGCTCATTATATACAATGTATTTGTACAAGGTGGCACCGAAAAGTTATATGTATCATCCATTAATTTCCTTTTTACAACAATAATTTATTATTTATAAACTGAAGTGATCAACCACTGAGGCAGGCAAATGAGACATAACTGCAAGTACAATGTAGTTGCAAGAGTATTCACTATACTGACAGTAAGTTTACCACAGAGCCATTCAGATATTAAAGCATTATAACATCTTTCCTGCAGGCAATGTTAAAGTCTAACCGTGGAACTGTCAGTGGTTACTTTCTTGCTGGGAGATTCATGACATGGTTACCAGTGAGTAGCAAGCATTCTTTTTGCAGTTTTCAAGAATCTGGTTTTAAAGTGCACCTATATAACCCCTTTTGCAATTTTTATACATATGAATCTTTGAAAGGTTTTGAGTACTTCTGCGAAGAAATGTTTGGCTTACAGAGAATATTCTATGTTCAAGATTTGTTTGACATGGTGAACACTTGACCTTTCCTGACCCATGACCGCGTAAGAAAAAGCCTGGGTCTATTCTGGATCTTACGTCACCACATTAATGCATTATTCTCCATGGTGCCTTTCTATCACAACAACATCGATATATAGATAATTTATACAGTCTGTGAGTTTTTAGTAAAGAAAACAGTTATTTTAGACAAAATGCTAAACATTTATTCAACTTATTGCAAAGTCGAATGAATTAGATGATGTAAGATCCAGAACAGACCCAGGCTTTTTCTTACGTGGTCATGGGTTAGGAAAGGTCAAATTTTCACCATTTCAAATAAGCCTATAATATAGAACATAGAATATTCTTTGTAAGCCAATTTTTTCTTCACAGAAGTAGTCAAAACCTTTCAAAGGTTCATAGGTATAAAAATCGCAAAAGGGGTGATCGAGGTACACTTTAAGGATTGAAGTATGTGTCATAAATTGTGTGTTAAGTAATTCTGAATGACCTACTTAATCAACTAATAAAATACTATATTCACATGAAATAAAAAATGAGTGAATTTTCTTTTTAACTTTTTAGTGTTGTTTTTGTAAGTTGCAATAACTGAGATCATGGATTATCAAGGTTTAACAAAATTTTTTTAATACTGAACAAACAACATACATGTACATGTACATACAGTAACAGGTTATAAAAAATAGTAGCATGTATTTGTTTTTGAATCAGTTTATGCAATTATTATAGGTACATGTAACTATATATAAGTTCCTGTAAAAACTAGTGTTGGTCTGCATCGGCAGGGAAGATAAACACTGGTATGTAATCAACTAACTAAAAGTTGATTGAGGTATGCTAACCGCTGTGGAAAGCGAGTAGCAGCTGATGCTTCGAGTTATAGTGCTTGAAACGTCAGCTACTACTCGCTTTCCACAGCAGTTAGCATACCTCAATCGACTTTAGTTGATTACGTACCAGTGTTTATGCAATTATTAGCCTGCAGCAAGTACTATACATGTATATATATATATATAAGAGTAGGTATGGGACGATTAACGTTGATGTAAAAACATTTTAATCACAACTCAGAGTTTCACGATCTCTCAATCGATCTTCAGGTGAAACTGATTACAAATCACAAATATGGGGTATACATAGATAATACAGAACAATGCATTCCTAAGCGGCATGGTCCGGTCATGCGTTACAGTCACGCGTTACAGTCAAGATGTTAAGTTATCGGTGTGTTAAGTAAGATTTTTTTGCAATGTCTGCAATTGGACATTAATTCGCTTTTCTTATTCAAAGTGGCCATGTTGGGTTTACATAAATTATAATAAAAAAATTCTCTCACAAGCATAAACTACAATTCTTACTTGTATTAGAGCTAGTATGATCTGGTCTGTTTGACTTTGTGCCATTTGAGTTTGTACTCAATGTTTTGGTCTTTAAGGTTCCATATGTATTTGCTCAGTTCAGTCACGTTCTTGTATTTTGCTAATTTGAATGAGCATGTGTGGTTGCGGTATCGTTCTTTAAATGTGGTGTCGCATAGTCCAATGTAGGTTTCTGTGCTGTTGGGGGTGATGACTTCTGCTTGGTAGATGATGTTTTTGTCTTGGCAGTATCCGTTCATGGGGCATGGTAGTTTTCGGCAGTTGCAGTTGGGTTCTTTCGTCTCGGTTGTTTTCGTTTTGCTTAGTTCTGTTTTGTTATGGCTGGAAATTATAGTTTTGACGTTGTTCATGCAGCTGTAACTGAGCTTTAAGGTGTTCCTGTTAAATATTTTGTGCAGCGGGTTAGATTTGGGGAAATGTTCGTCGATTAGGGCGAGAAAGCGTTTTCCTACGTTTGTTTCTACGTTTTTGCTATACGGGGGATTAAACCACGTTATGTTTCGTTGGCGGTTTCTTTTCTGTTTGGGCTGTGTTTTCGTAAATTTAAGATTGTAGTGGTATCCACTCCTGTTAAGTGCGTCTTGGTATGCTGGTTTTGCTGTGTTGAAACATTCCTCGTCTGTAGATAATTCGGAGAGTCGTTTGTTGATTGATTCGGGATGTTTTTCAGAATGGAAGGTGGGTGGTTTGATTTCTTGTGTACGTATAAAGGAATATTGTCTGGTTTTGTGAATGGGGTGTGTTTATACCGTTCTTCAGGTCGAGGGTGGCATCTAGGAAATTTACTTTAGATTGAAGTTCAATTTGAAGTTTACTGTCGAAGCCTACCATGCCCCATGAACGGATACTGCCAAGACAAAAACATCATCTACCAAGCAGAAGTCATCACCCCCAACAGCACAGAAACCTACATTGGACTATGCGACACCACATTTAAAGAACGATACCGCAACCACACATGCTCATTCAAATTAGCAAAATACAAGAACGTGACTGAACTGAGCAAATACATATGGAACCTTAAAGACCAAAACATTGAGTACAAACTCAAATGGCGCAAAGTCAAACAGACCAGATCATACTCTAATACTAGTAAGAATTGTAGTTTATGCTCGTGGGAGAATTTTTTTATTATATGTAAACCCAACATGGCCACTTTGAATAAGAAAAGCGAATTAATGTCCAATTGCAGACATTGCAAAAAATTCTTACTTAACACACCGATAACTTAACATCTTGACTGTAACGCGTGACTGTAACGCATGACCGGACCATGCCGCTTAGGAATGCATTGTTCTGTATTATCTATGTATACCCCATATTTGTGATTTGTAATCAGTTTCACCTGAAGATCGATCGAGAGATCGTGAAACTCTGAGTTGTGATTAAAATGTTTTTACATCAACGTTAATCGTCCCATACCTACTCTTATACATCGCTCTACCTGGTATTGAGCACTCTAGATAGACCGATGAGGACTTCACCTTACTTCTTAATAATATATATATATATATATATATTATTATTTATAATATAGATACGATAGTACACATGCTCTGATTTGCTAAAAAGCCATGTTTTAATATCAGAGTATATAACATGGTTTGCCATGTTTTAAATATTGTTAACTGGCAGTTTCCTTTCATCGCGTGCATAAATCTATATTATAAAACAGATAAAGAAGCCTTGTTTTATACTATCATAAAACACAGTCTGGTCATTTGAGAATAATTGAGAAATGTTGAAAGCACGTCCCTGGTGGAAAACTTGGACAGGATCCGCACGCGCGGCCTGAGTAGGATCCTGACAGCATCCTGCATAGGATCCTAGTTAGGATCTTGTTTAGGATCCTGTAGGATCCTAGTTAATTAGGATCTTGTTTAGGATCCTGTAGGATCCTACTCAGGATCTTTAACTGAGGATCCTACACAATTCCTATAGGATCCTGGGCTATTTCCTGTATGATCCTGGGCTATTCCTGTAGGATCCTGGGCTGTTCCTGTAGGATCCTGGGCTATTCCTATAGGATCCTGGGCTGTTCCTGTAGGATCCAGAGCTATTCCTGTAGGATCTTGGGCTATTCCCTGTAGGATCTTGGGCTATTCCCTGTAGTATCCTGGGCTATTCCTGTAGGATACTGGGCTATTCCTGTAGGATCCTGGGCTATTCCTATAGGATCCTGGGCTAGCTATTCCTGTAGGATCCTGGGCTGTTCCTGTAGGATCCTGAGCTATTCCTGTAGGATCCTGGGCTATTCCTATAGGATCCTGGGCTAGCTATTCCTGTAGGATCCTGGGCTATTCCTGTAGGATCTTGGGCTATTCCCTGTAGTATCCTGGGTTGTTCCTGTAGGATCCTGGGCTATAATCCTATAGGATCCAGCTGGGCTAGCTATTCCTGTAGGATACTGGGCTGTTTCTGTAGGATCCTGGGCTATTCCCTGTAGTATCCTGGGCTATTCCTGTAGGATCCTTACACCCAAATCGTATACCATAGTTAATTGTCATTAAACATGAAAATAACACGGTAATTACTGTTTTAAAACTCAGCTATGTATAAGTTTAATAGAAACATGCATGTAAGTGATCATGACATGAGTTACATGTATCATTACAACCGCCAGACAGTGAAATACTCCTATATATTTCTATAACTATAAGTTAAAAGTATTCATTTACAAACTGTACATTGTACACGTAGTTCGAGTTATATGTATATACAATAAACATGTGTACATGTAGTCCAATTCAAAAATGTCATTCTACTAGTCTAAGTCTTGATGGTTCTGATAAGTTAACTACATGTAAATTAGTCTGACTATTTACTAATTAAAGTTAATGTTGTCTAAATTAGAGGGTAAGACCTCACCTCTAAAAACCTTACATTTTATTGGACTCCCTTTGGGCCACACTATAAAGAAGTCATTGCTTAGTGAATCAAAATTACAGAGTTGAGACTTAATATGTAACAAAAACTGCATCTCATGGAAAATGTAGGAATTCCATCACCTTAGCTGGACTTCAGTGACTTTTGAGATGAAATTTGAGCTTTTGAATCTGACTAGATAGATAATCTTAGCTATAAGTAAAGTGAAATGTCGTACTGTCAAAACATTTACAAGTAAGTGATCAAAAAGGTATACTGTCATAATTGTTTATAATTTCATATCAGTAAACCTACCCACACTGAGCTATCGCAGAACACTGGATGAGTTGTTGTTGCTGCATAAATCGTTCAGGGCCACTTTTCAAGCCGGATCTATAATTACCAGGGAGTGAATCTAGGCTATGAATAAACATTACATGCAAGTGTGCTATGAATCTAGAACATGATGGCCATTCACCCAAGCAAACGGGGATCCTCGGTAGTATTAGCTGGTAACAAAATGAGCGGGGGACTGGAACCGAGTCAGTAAAACTAATTCAATTAATAACTAGTCAAAGTGAGCATTATCTTCCAAAAGAACAGATCAAACTTAGCTAGTTTGGAAAGTTTGGTGAACTTCATGGCTCAAGCTTGACGATGCTAGAAGGCATCAAATATGTCAATTTTCCCATACAAACTCTCTCATGTTTTAACGTTGTCCCTCCTAATCATACATCATTGTAAAATTTTGGAGGGACAAAGAAATTTCAATTACTTATAATTCAGATAAGATTCACTGGAATCACGTCAAACTTGGCACACATACTAATTTCAACATGCTCTATATGTGATGAACTTCGTTTTAGAATTAGAGTAATTCTAATAAACTCTGTCCCAGTCCCCTGCTCGTTTTGTTACCGGCCAATACCTTGAAAATAACTGCATCTTCGGCTACTGACCTGGCAAAAGAGCTGGCTTGAAAAGTGGCCTGCTGTGTTGTGTGTAGGTTTTGAAATTATAACTAAAACAACTTTAGTATTGTGTTTTGACAGTCGTAGGACAAATTCGCTTGACCGGGCCGAACTAGCCATGAAAGAACGAAGCAGACGAGCTACCGACACATGCTAAATAGGCTTGAATTTCATGGTGGTTCTTGCCGGTGATCCACTGCCAAGCAAATGAGCAGCCTTGGTAGTTATATTCCTTGAAAAGAACTCTGTTGTTCGCATTCGGCTTCTGAGAATTGCAACTAATTTATGCATCATGAAACAGCTATCTGCTACGTCATCAGTATGGAATTTTCTGCCTCGTTGCCCAGACGTCTCTTTTGCGAGTGGGGGAGCGATAAGAGTCGGCTGGTTTCCCAGGCTATAGATTTTGGAGAAAATCTAGAAACCACTGAATGTGCTTGGAATACACAGTTATTTTCAGCGATTTTGAAATGAACTGAGGAACCTTGCACATGTACATGTGGAGTGGTTAAAATGAAAGCAAAAACGACTAACAAATTGTATGTAAAGAGAACGACTATATACAGGTGTAACACCTTAACATAGCCCCTTTAAAATCTAGCTTAGGTTTGAAAAAAAAAAGTAACAGAGTTAATAATGAATGTTCCATGCCATTCTAACTTTTAGTTTATTACATAAATTATAGCTATAGGTTTTATAAACTATACAGTTTTAATAAAAATGATTCTGATCTTCACTCACTACTTGGCAGTCAACTTTTCCCTGATTAGCTTTCATTGTTGGTGATGATTTCAAGAATTAACCGTTTAGCCCCAAGGGTGATCAAAGGGAGGCAGGCAGATCATGAGTATTTGGAGATGATAAAAATGTATCCAAATGTATAGAGAAAAGA
Source organism: Actinernus sp. WN-2022 (assembly GCA_030867875.1). Classification (NCBI taxonomy): domain Eukaryota; kingdom Metazoa; phylum Cnidaria; class Anthozoa; order Actiniaria; family Actinernidae; genus Actinernus; species Actinernus sp. WN-2022. Next base: position 186,601,316 of record JAOWCC010000577.1, read on the forward strand.
ATTTGGATTTCACTTTTGGGGCTGGAAGGGTTAAAAACTTTGGTCCTTGATCTTTAATCCAAAACCTGTAAAAACAATTAACCACAATAAGAAAATTACGATTTTAGATGAGTACTGTATGTGGTGTATAAAGTCCCGTGCGGTTTGGCAACCAGAAAGCGACAAATATTTTTCTACATCCTACTTCTGTTTCTATACCAAAATGACTTCGGTTTTGTGGCTGATTGTCTTGAATAGGGTAACTATTGAGAATTATCGAAGCACTCCAACATCAAACATTCTAGAATGATAAAATTTGAAAAGGGATTAACAATTAAGACCTGGGACATGAACATGTGAATTTTGTCGTTCCAAAAAGGCAAAATGTTTGAATTATGTACCGATCAATTCGAAACATTAACATCACCCCCGGGCATTTGAATTTTTGGAGTTTGGATTGTTCAAATTCCTGTCCCCCGGGCCAAAACTGTTGTTCAAATGCCCTACCCCATTGTTGTATAATAGGCGATCAAATGCCTCTACCCCCAGGACTTAGTATTAGTTGTGACACCGCATTTTGTTTTTAACAGACAGTTTAAATATTCGTAAGCAATGTACATTTATATTTTAATACCTTCAAATACAGCACAAAGCTTTTTGAGTCCCTTTGTTTTTAAGCCAGTCGCATACGAAATCAGAATTTTGTCTTTTTTGAAGTTGTCTAAAGTGACCTACAGAGCCCTGTAAGGGCCATCCACAAACACAAATGTTATGGAAGAATATTGCACAATACTGCTTTACTATCGCACGATAAAGTGCTACTATCGATTTATCACGCGATACTGTTTTATTATCACGCGATAGTGTTTAATATCGCGCGATAATATGTTATTTTAAAATACGTAAGCTAGACAACATGGTGGCGAACACACTACGTGATCATGATAATGCTTTTCTCCTTTATATGTTTCTTTTACTTAAAATTCCGACAACAAATTTGGCTTTACCCGAACACTTACCGGCGATTCAAAATGATATTGAAAATAACAGGGATGCATTAGTCGAGAAATACTAGCCATCTAAATGCCATATGAAGTTAAGGCCCTGGTGCAAAATAATACCTGCGCTTTAATCTGTGTCTCGCTACCATCATTCAACTCCTTCATCAAAGCGTATCTAACGGTTTCCTTGCTAATTTAATACCAGCGAATATTTGTTCCTTAACAAGAGGCCCTGAGTGGCCTTAACTCGGGCCATCTATTGCATGTACTGCATGGAGTTCTAGCATAATTTTGTGTCATACATGGTTTGTGCTAAGGTAGCCAGATAATTGGTTCTCTACTGATGCTCTTGTCTGTCAATGTGCAAATGCCCCACGTATGCCGAGAAGGGGGGGGGGGGGGGGGGGGGGGGGTAGAAATGATAGAGCCATAATACACACACAACACACAATACATACATGCTGTGCATGTACATTTCAGCCACAATTTCCTTCAATTCTGTAGTTTAATATTACTTTCTTTTCAATATTATTGTTCCTTGAGGGTCGTTAGAATTATTTCAGTAGTCTGCACGATATCGAGTCACCCAAATTTGATGCATTGTAATTGTATCAGGTGCAGTACGACTACGAAAGATCAAGCAATTTAGAACAACAAATTCCACATAATGTTGCTATTCATTGTGAATAGTTAGGGAATGTCGTTCTAGTCATATGAAAATAAGGCATCTACTTGTAATTCTCAATAACAAACCAGTACAGACGGCTGAAATTCAGGCTAAATTCTCAATACAATATTTTCGATTGGGGTCGTAAACTACAGACCACCATTTTCTAGTATCAGTGAGCTGCCGCTGTGCTAGTGCTCATTTTCTACATCTTGAAGGAGACCACAAAGAAACATGCAATGTCCACACATTTTTTTCTATCATTGGGGTAGCAGCAAGATTAATTTTCATTCCCAAATAATTCTTAAAAGTACTCGTACTCCTGATCGTGACCGAGTGAAAGTGACGATGCTGACTCCAAGAACTGAGGAATCAGGCCATTTACTACTATATATATTTGATGCCTGATTACTAACAACAACAACAATAATATTATTACTCGGGCTGCCTGTGGCAGCACCGAGTCTTAAAATGCAAGTCGTTATTATTATTATTATTTTTATTTCATGTCAGACGGCTTCTGCGCATGCGTTAAAGGTCAAATTCAAACCAATCAGATTGCACTGTGCTGGTCACGCAACAATCGCCAGGTTAATGTATTTACAAAATTACTCGGGCTGCCTGTGGCAGCACCGAGTCTTAAAATGCAAGTCGTTATTATTATTTATTTTATTTTATTTCTTGTCAGACGGATTCTGCGCATGCGTTAAAGGTCAAATTCAAACCAATCAGATTGCACTGTGCTGGTCACGCAACAATCGCCAGGTTAATGTATTTACATAAGTGAATACAGTAAATCAAAATGGTCGACCCGCGAGGGCGAAAGCCTTCCAACAGGCTCAGGATATTTCAACTGGCGCTCTTGTTGACCATAAAAATACATGAACAACCAGGAGCCGTAATACATTCGATCAGCGCTGTTTGGACAGATCCAATGTACATTTAGAAACGTAAGCGAAATACAATATCCAAACACGTTTGGATATCAACGGGTATCGAATTATAATCAAAGGTTAGATCTCGTCAGGCGTGCTCAGATAAGAAAGTTCAAAGCTCTCAGACTAGGCGAGACAAGGAGATATCACTTTCAATGAGTCATTGTCAGAAATCTATTCCATCGTGGGCGGTCTTGTACAGCTAAGGCATGTTTTACGGCAGAATAACCAGAGTCTTTCTACTGGATTGAGAGCTCGAGACATTATACATGTCGGCTAATATGGGGAAAACTGAAACAAAAAATGAACTTTGACGGCAGAAACCCTCAATTGAGCCAAGCGGAATATTTACATGATCCGCTAAGATTGTTACAAATCTTAGTTAAGCAGATGTTTTCAGTGTATGCCAACTGAAATGCGGCAACTACACGAACAAGAAGCATGAACTGCCAGCAACGAGAGAGGAAAAAGTATTTGAAATGCACAGCGCTAGCTGAAATAGGGCATATATATAATATCTGAGACGTTAAATTACGTTACTGTGAAGAGGATCAAAATTCAAGTTTTGTAGCTTGAGACTGTCTTCTGCCGTGACTCGTGAGAGAAATTGGAAAAGATCTAGCTGTTTCATTCAGACACTGGCAAATTTATTGAAAGCTACGGGCTTACTTTATGAGATTATTATTCATTGTGGAATGAAAGGAAACAGGTTAGCTGAAAGTTAAGTTCGAGGTAGGCTTCGACTTTCATTCCGATTCAGTGCATATGTGCACGAAGGTGGGTGCTGTCAACAACACTACCAAAAGATCCAAAACGAAAGTTCAGTTTAATACGTAAGTACTGTAAGTAAACTCTTTTTGATTTGAATAAATTTCCTCTCAGTTTGTCTGTTAATGTACTTTTCCTTCTAATTATCGCTTTATTTAACATCTGTGATTTAGAGTATGCGTACCTCAGAATAAATTATTTGAAAGGTCAACTGAATTCTTGTGTCGATAAGCGCAAATGTTTTTTTGTGAAACAGTCTGTGTATATGAGAAGCGGATTAATAGAAGAGCTTTCACATTTATAGGAATTACAAATTTTTTTCTTGCTATGAAATTTATGTTTCATTTCACATTTATTCATACAGTTTTAGCCGGACATTTCCCCGAGTTTTTGATCTATTTTCAATCAAATTCAAAGTCTGAATATGTCATTGTATTGCATTTATACACTTGAATTGCCAGTATTCTGTTTTTCGAATCCTGCATTATCATAGTCATGCCATAAAAGCGATTAATAGACCAGTCTGTTTTTTTGACGTTCTCACTGGCGAATTAAAGCACGACTTGATACTAAGAGGATTTCAAATGAAAGTGTATTTCATCTTCAATCTCATGTGGCCCGAGTGAAAGCCCAGATGGGCTCTTGTTAAATACAATAAATCAAGATGGTGGACGACGGCACGAGGAATTTTCTCTCAAATTTGGAGTCCCATCTCTCAAATGTAAGCAGTTTAATGTTTTATGTAAGTTCACTTGTGCGAAAGCCTTCCAACACTCCCAACAGGCTCAGGATATTTCAACTGGCGCTCTTGTTGAAGGTACGTTTCGTAGGTAATAAACACTCACTCGGCACAGAATATGATGACCGAAGCAGTTATTCAACTCTCACGCTAAAAAAGACTCCTCTCACGGCCGAGATTTTGGTTCGAGAAATTAAAGGCTTCCAACAGTTCCCTTTATAGTTCTGTAATATAATGAGCAGACTGCAGTTTTGGGAAGGAGGGTAAAAGCTTTTAAATAGAGATAAACAAAACGGGCATTTCAGTTAATAATCTTTAGTCCAACAAATACCGATATGGACGCGATCAAAGAGCCGCAGGGTAGAAAGAACAGTAGAGAAATACAGTGATAGCTCCATCATAGGTGGACAGGATACAACTTATAATATGGGACAAATATAAACATAAATTTGAGACACTCATCTATTAGTACTCTGAACCTGCAGAACAGCAGACTAAATTAGGACCGAATTCGTATTTTTTTCGATTAAAAAAAAGAATCAATGCCTTCAGCTGCTTCAGTAAGATTCCTAGTCATATCAGTAATGGTGACTATACCAAGCATTGTTGCTGGGGGAGATATAAGAGTGAATCCGGCGCTCAAAGAGATATGTCTCGGAGAATGAAGCATCGTTCAGACTGTCACCGCTAGTAGATCAGGTTTCTCATCTTTTCTCGGCCTTTTTGATCACTCACAGGAGGAGCTTTTCTGTTCCAAAACCTTTACAGCAAATTCAGTGAGAAATGTCAGCATTGGATAAATGTTTGTACAAGAGACCTTAAAAGCACAGAACAACGAGACTAGGTCTGGCAATGAAACGTAAGTGGCTATAAATTACTGAAACCCTGACTATGTATCCACCAGTAAACAATGAGAAGGAACTACTGTTCAACCATTAAGTTTACTTGAATTTATTAGTGGATTCTAAATAAATTTTGGAAGCAAAGCCTACATCTACAATGCTTTGATTTATTTTCTGAGCACAAATGAAGTTAATTTCTTTCGGAGCTGCAGGTATTAAATTTGAAAACTCGATAAATGCAAACAATAACATAATGGTTTGAAAGAGCACACCAACATAAGCAAGACTGCCGAATTTTAGGATGCTATCAGTTCATAGTTTTAATGTATATGCTCTTCCAGCCATAACAGCTTTGGTCTCCGATGAGTTTTATTGAAGAAGATGATTGCACTCGGCATGCGGCTACGTTCTTTTGTTTTTGCCTTAATACAGGAAAACCTGACCTTTGTAACTTTTCAATGTTTAGGTGAAGTCTTACAACGATATTGAATGGGAAAAGATGAGTTTGGGATACAGTTTGTCGTTTTGTTTCAATCCTCTGTATTTCAGCCAAAGTTTAAGCTGTTCGACAGTATAATCATCAGGTTCCCTTTCAAAATATGGTCCAGGAAAGCAGTCATTTCTGGTAGAATAGACAGAGGACGAACTGAAGTGCTAGTCAATTCTTGTAAGTTGATACAAGAAAAGCGGTTTGTTTGTCTGAGTCTTGGCGGTCTAGACTTGTGATGTAATTACCGTGCTCTGCTATAAGCGTGCGTAACATGAACATGAATATTAAAGTAGAGGTCAACTTCTTTAATTTACATACACGAGAAAAACAAAAATATTAAATTACATATATATATATATATACTAGGGGAGCAGAGAATGAATGTCACCGCGCTACCAGCCACTCCTAAAGACTGCTAAATTCAGCTAATAATCCTTCCCTTCGGTTATTACTAGAGGATTTCAAATGAAAGTGTAATTTCATCTTCAATCTCATGTGGCCCGAGTGAAAGCCCAGATGGGCTCTTGTTACATTTATTTTCTCATAAGATGATGGAAATGTATACGAGTAATATAAGGCATAATAAGAAATAAAATGATGAGAAGGTAGGTCCTTAAGGTAACCTTAGGGTTATCTTAAGGCAGGACCACATCAGATGGAAAACACTGAAACAAGATCTGACTAGCTACATTTCAGCCACAATTTCCCTCAATTCTGTAGTTTAATATTACTTTCTTTTCAATATTATTGTTCCTTGAGGGTCGTTAGAATTACAAAAAAAACTTGGTATGGGTGTTGTTGGTTGAAGTGCAATGGTTATTTGAGTAGTCTTCACGATATTGAGTCACTCAAATTTGATGCATTGTAATTATATCAGGTGCAGTACAACTATGAGAAATCAAGCAATTTAGAACAACAAATTCCACATAATGTTGCTATTCACTGTGAAAAGTTAGGTAATGTCATTCTACATGTGAAATAAAGTCATCTATTTGTAATTCTCAATTATTAACAAACCAGTGGAGATGGCTGACATTCAGGCTAAATTCTCGATACAATATTTTTGATTGAGGTCATAAACTACAGACCACCAATTTCTAGTATTCTTGGGTTGCAACCAATCCCCAGAGATTCAAATGACAAAGCCGTGGCGGCCATGTTGGTGGAACTAACAAGAGAAGCTAATGAGGAATCTTTTGTTAACGTCCACCAACATGGCGGCCATGACGTCACATGCAACCCAGCAATTAGTGAGCTGCCACTGTGCTAGTGCTCATTTTCTACATCTTGAAGGAGACTGAAACTTATAATGGCAGCCCACAAATAAACATGCAATGTCCACTCTTTTTATATCATTGGGGTCGCAGCAAGATTAATTTTCATTCCCAAATAATTCGTAAAAGTACTCATACTCCTGATCATGACCGAGTGAAAGTGACAATGCTGACGTCAACACAGGCAGCCCAAGCTCACGATTTGTGGCTCTTACAAATCCTACGGTCGATTACGTGATTGCTCGCGCAAGATTGATTTGGTCCAGAACTGAGAGTATACTTACATGCAAGTGGCACTCTTTCTTTCCCTTTCCCTTCCCCTTTCTTGGTACCATTATATATCCATGCAAGCTAGATCTTGTTTCAGTGTTTTCCAACTGAGGTGGTCCTGGCTTAAGATAACCCTAAGGTTACCTTAAGGACCTACCTTCTCATCATTGTATTTCTTATTATTGCCTTATTACTCGTAAACATTTCCATCATCTTATGAGAAAATAAATGTAATTGTTGTTGTTGTTCCTCAGTTCTTGACGTCACAGCCTCACAGGCAGCCCAAGCTCACGATTTGTGGCTCTTACAAATCCTACGGTAGATTACGTGATTGCTCGCGCAAGATCGATTGCGTGATCTAGCGCGCTAGAGTCACCGTTTTCTCCAGAAATTTTCCTTGTCATCTCACTAATAGAGTTTAATTTGTATTGATTTCTTATCGTGGTAAAATAAAGGTAATGAAATAATAGTTTGCAATAAATGTACCTCAAGTGTCCTTTTCTTATGTCCTTGGGTATTCTCTGCTATTTTGGGCTAGTTTGGATCGGTTTTAGAGCGTTTTTGATTTTTGAGATCTCTCTATAATGAAATGACAAGGCTGCACAGTCCATTGAGCACATCAAATCACTCGAAGGGCAATAAAGCACTCTAAAATCACTTCAATCGTCGCCAGACTCCACTAAAGGACTACTTTGTAACTTCTATTAGTGGCGAATAAAATACAATACAATACAATACCGAATGTCTGTCTACGTTAATTTCGGGGTGGAATTCCAAAATTTTACATTTTAGCCCTCATAAACGACGTATTTGTGGTATCAAAAACCGCTATTTCAAAACCCTCGGATGCTGGTAACTTAGTCCCGAGACAGCGGGACGTCCCGTGGATGGCAGATGTACTCTGATTGGTTGGTCATCGGCACGTGGTGGAGTCTAACAAACCCCACGTGCACGTGACGACAACCAACCAATCAGATCGCATTTGCCATCCGCGGGACGTCCCGCTGTCTCGGGACTAAGTTACCAGCATCCGAGGGTTTTGAAATAGCGGTTTTTGATACCACAAATACGTCGTTTGTGAGGGCTAAAATGTAAATTTTTGCAATTCCACCCCGAAATAAACGTAGACAGACATTCGGTACGTCCTTTTGTGGAGTGATTTTAGAGTGCTTTATTGCCCTTCGAGTGATTTGATGTGCTCAATGGACTGTGCAGCCTTGTCATTTCATTATAGAGAGAGATCTCAAAAATCAAAAGCTCTGTAAAACCGATCCAAACGAGCCCAAAATAGCAGAGAATACCCAAGGACATAAGAAAAGGACACTCGAGGTACATTTATTGCAAAATGTTATTTTATTACCTTTATTTTACCACGATAAGAAATCAATGCAAACTCTATTAGTGAGATGACAAGGAAAATTTCTGGAGAAAACGGTGACTCTAGCGCGCGCTAGATCACGCAATCGATCTTGCGCGAGCAATCACGTAATCTACCGTAGGATTTGTAAGAGCCACAAATCGTGAGCTTGGGCTGCCTGTGAGGCTGTGACGTCAAGAACTGAGGAACAACAACAACAATTACATTTATTTTCTCATAAGATGATGGAAATGTTTACGAGTAATAAGGCAATAATAAGAAATACAATGATGAAAAGGTAGGTCCTTAAGGTAACCTTAGGGTTATCTTAAGCCAGGACCACCTCAGATGGAAAACACTGAAACAAGATCTAGCTTGCATGGATATATAATGGTACCAAGAAAGGGGAAGGGAAAGGGAAAGAAAGAGTGCCACTTGCATGTAAGTATACTCTCAGTTCTGGACCAAATTTAGTTATGTTATAAACTTGAAATAATGATAAATACACTACTCTATACATAATATCATTATGTCAGTTCTAAAAAAAAACATTAAATAATAATCAAATACAAAGAGGTACAGGCCATATGTAAATAGACCCGGGAAATAGAACAAAATAAAACCAGTGTCAATAACACGCCACAGATAAATATGCGATTTCCACATCAGTCATTTATCGTTCGTTTGAAAAAATCTTCATTTCTGATTACTTACTCAGTTTATACTCACTCACTGCATGCTGGAATTTCATTCCCGAATTTATAAACATTTAAATACATGTGCATGGGGGGCGAAACGACTGTAATTCTTTTAAAAGGCCCCTGTCAGTCAGAGAACTGAGAAATCTGGTCATTTCTACTACACTTTCGAGAGGTTAATAACAATAAATAACAACACAACGACAGTCAATTGGTATACGGGTTATCATGTTCAGATTAGCGGCTACTTACATGTTTAATGATCATTTTTTGGTGCAGTGCAATTACAATCCAACAAGAATTGCAAATGGAACTGCAAATATATTGGACTTGATCTTGACTAGAACTCCTGAATTAATTAGCAACATCGAGGTTCTGCCTGAACACTTCGATTCTGATCATTTACCTGTGGCTTTCGACATAAAAATGCAATCTGGACGTCCTCACAAGTCAGCTCCTAGACAGGTTTATAACTATAAGAAAGCTAATTTCACTGAACTGAATGAATTGTTAAGCTACGTTCCATGGAATTGTGCATTCCTGGAGGAAGATGTGGACATTTGCGCTGATAAAGTCAAAGACCTCTTGCTTGCTGCTGCAGATATGTGCATCCCTTTATTCACAGTGAAAAGAAGGACAAACCCTCCATGGATCAATAAGGAAATTCTGCGTTTGATTAAAAAGAAGAACAGATTATGGCGCCAATTGAAAGCTCATCCATCTGAAACTCTAAGTCAAAAGTTTAAGGACTTAAGAAGTACAATTAAAAAGTTAATAAGATCAGAGTATCATAAATACTTGCAACACCTCTCTGATGTCCTCAAGGAAAACCCCAAAAGATTCTGGTCCTTTCATTCCATAAAGACTAAGTCTAAAAGACTTCCAGACATCAGTGCTTATAATGGAATTTATGCAACCAAGCCACAGGAACAAGCTAACTTGTTTAATATTCACTTCCATTCTGTCTTCTGTAAAGAAAGCTCAGGTGTGCCTTCTATCTTGGTGCAGAATTTACAGGATGATCAGCGTGTTAATCACTATACAGACTTTGTGTCATGCAATACAAATGCAGTTCAAAGAATATTACAAAAGCTTGATGCAAACAAGACTTCTGGGGTAGACAAAATTCCAGCTCGCCTGTTGAAGGAGACAGCCCACATGTCTGCTGTTCCACTTACTACACTTTACAATTTGTCATTTAAGCACAGTCAAGTTCCTAAATTATGGAAACATGCCAATGTTACTCCCATTCATAAGGACGGTGATCGAGAGCCAGTTGAACATTACAGAGGCATTTCGCTATTAACCATCACAGGGAAATGTCAAGAGAGAATAATTTACAATGCAATTTACGGGCAAGTCATTGAGTTTATCCACAGTTAACACCATGGATTCCTAAGGGGTAGATCTGTACAACACAGCTTCTCTTGGTACATCATGACTGGTCTAAAGCCCTTGACAACAGTGGACAAGTTGATGTGGTGTTTATTGATTTTGCCAAGGCCTTTGACCTTGTGAATCACACCATTCTCCTGACTAAGCTATACAAGTACGGAGTTCGTGGTAGCCTATTGGATTGGTGCAGAGACTATCTTACTGACCGTCAGCAGAGAGTCGTGGTAAAAGGGGAAGTTTCTGATTGGCTAACAATTACCTCTGGTATTCCACAGGTTCTTTGTTGGGACCACTATTTTTTATAGTTTATATTAATGATTTACCGGGGGTAATTAGTAAGGATAGTTCAATTGCTTTATATGCAGATGATAGCAAATTGTATAGGATTATTAATACTCCAGAGGATATGTCATCTTTTCAGGGTGACCTGGATAAGATTTCTGATTGGTGTAAGGAGAATAAAATGAAAGTTAACACTAAGAAATGTAAGATCATGAGAATCACTAGGAAAAGAGTCCTCTCAATAGGGATTATCACATAAATGGTCAAAGTCTGGAAAGTGTACATATATATAAGGACTTAGGTTTCTTTACTAGCTCTAATTTATCATGGAATTCACACATAGATTCTATAACTGCCAAGGCTAATAAGATTCTTGGACTGGTGAAAAGAACTTGTATGGATATTAAGGACGTTACTACATTAAGAACACTATATTGTAGTCTCATTAGACCATTACTCGAATATCCATGTGAGACTTGGAATCCACATACACAACGTAATATTAATAGATTAGAGGCAATTCAGAGGAGGGCAACTAAGTTTATCCTAAAGTCTGGTGAAGATTATAATACTAGATTAAGTCAATTAAGTTTACAAAGTCTATCTAATAGGAGATTTACAAGGGATGTAGTATTTTTATATAATTTAATTAATGGGCATTATAACATAGATATTTCTGATAAGCTTTTATTCTGTAAAGATCGTAACGTAGGTTATAATTTAAGAAAAAATGACTCTCTTGACCTTGTCAGTATGTATAGTAGAACTAATAGTTTTAAATACAGCTATTTTATCCGCATTATCAATGAATGGAACAGTCTACCAAATGATATAAAAGAAGCTATTAGTATTTCTAGCTTTAAGCACAAAGTTATGTCATTTCTTAGTAATACTTAGTTTTATATTTAGTATATAAAGTCAACTTTTTGATATATTTTAGATATATCAACTTTTTGATATATTTTAGAATTTTAGCTAGTTTTATATTATATATTATTTATTTTATGGATTTTTCTCATATTATATTGTAGTTACTGGGGAGCATCCCTTGTATGGTGTCAAGGGCGCTTTTTGGATGTTTCCCTCTCCACTCTTTATTTAGTGTATATATTATTTGTTTGTTATTTCATTTATGGAGAAAACTGTAATAAATAAATAGAAGCTGTTGTCTTTATATATAGTCAGTGTTTATCGCAGAGCAGACTAGCTGTCAGTGTCACGTCTCACGAGTGTATCTTAAAGCATGTCGCATAATATGTGTTAAATTCCCGTCCAAAGTCCGTGAAACACCTCTCAGCTTTAGAAAAGACAAAAATCTTGGTATTGCACTTGAAGGAACCTCTGGTTTACACAAAAAAAAAGCTGATATTAAAGGTTTTGCTAAGTCAAAACTCCCACACGCCGCCATCTTGAAAAACCTGAAAATGTTGTTCACTGTTGTCACATGGCTGGCGCAACGTACGTGTCACGTGACCAGTCGAAATCTGATTGGTTGCCGGCGCCAACCAGCGACACAAAAAATTAAGAGAATAGTAAACACTTGCGATTTCTGACTCGTGCGTCGGCCGAAGGCCTGGCCCGAGTAACAAGTGGTGCATTTGCCTGTAGCCTAGACAGCTCCCACTTCCCTGGAGTTCCATTTCTATGGCGTCAATTATTTCATCTGAACTACTGTAGTCCTTTCTCCTTCGAAAATTCTTGCTTCTCGAAACACGTTTAAGCTGGCGAAGACTCATCTTGATGGCGTTATATTTATATATAAATTAAAAGAAAAGCGAGGATTTCCATATAATTCAAGCTTAGATTAAAGTACTCAGTCGACTACCGGTAATGCATCCCTGTTATTTTCAATAGCATTTTGAATCGCCGGTAAGTATTCAGGTAAAGCCAAATTCGTTGTTGGACGTAAGTGAAACATTTAAAGGAGAAGAGCATTATCACATAGCGTGTTCGCCGCCATGGTGTCTTGCTAAGTAATGTACGTATTTTAAAATAACAGATTATCGCGCGATATTAAAACACTATCGCGCGATGATAAAACAGTATTGTGCGATAGTAAAATGGTATTGCGCGATAATAAAGCAGTATCACGCGATAGTCTTTCATAAAATGTATTTGTTGTTGGCCCTTACAGGGCTCCGTAGTGACCCCTCCAATTCCGCCATGATCCACGCAGCACATAACATGAAATCGAGACAACTTGTTCAAATTTTCTCCCACCCCTCCCTTCCGGTGTCAAATTCCCCACCCCAAGGTTAGCTACCAATGTCAAATTCCCTACTCCCCTGGCACAAAAATGAGTCAAATGCCCGGGGGGGGGGGGATGTTGATGTTTCGAATTGATCGGTACATTAGGGGCCGTCGACATATTCACTTTGTCCGCGCTTATAACGTCAACTGGACGTTTAGGGGGGGAGGGGGTAAAGAGCGTGAAGTTGTGGACGTTAGTCTGTGGCATTTTTGTCAAAACATATTTTTTCTTTCCCAGGGGGTGTCTGACCTAAACATCCAGTTGACGTTAAGCGCGGATAAAGTGAATATGTCGACGGCCCCTTACTAGTACAGTGAATCTCAAATATGAAGTCCGTCTCGACTCTTGAAGAAATTTCGATTGGAATCGTAAACTTCACTTGACCTCTTGTAAGCTTTCATAAATAGTTTCTTCAAATATATCTTGGAATATATTCAAGTACACTGACTACAGATCAGAGTACAGGGCTAGTAATAGTATAGGCCATAGCAATTCAACTTTTAGTGTGAGCACAGGCAGCCCAAGCTCTAGATATCTAGCTAATACTTACAGCGTTTGTATGGGAATTTCAACGAGCTTGAAATACGAAGGAATTAATGAATAAAATGCCTTACCTTGCTTCCATAGTGTATTACTTGCTGTCTGTGTGGTAACAGGGTTGATATGAACACAGGCAGCCCAAGCTCTATTTTTGTGTCATTATTGCGAGATTTTGCAGAAATTAATAAAATGTAAGAAATCTATACAGTACTCATATAAAGGTTACATACCTCTTTACAGTTGTGTTATTGATTGTCCTGTGTACTCCTGGGGTCATTTTAGCCACTTTAACAAGATTTCCAATTCACCGTCCCAGCTGTTATATTTTTGAGTACTGTATAGATTTCTTACATTTTATTAATTTCTGCAAAATCTCGCAATAATGACACAAAAATAGAGCTTGGGCTGCCTGTGATATGAAGCGATTTTAGCGAGTTTTCTCGCCCCCAAATTCAAGACACAACAACTTAATCTTCATCAAAGCAAGTTTATTGTGTTATTCATTTGCCATTTAGTGCGATAAAATACCAGATATTCTGGATGTTTGAACCTTCGTAGTTCAACTGTCAAATAAATTCAAACTTTGAGCTTGGGCTGCCTGTGACCTAACATAAACTTCTGCTCACCATTTCTTCAGGAATTCATCTCTTCCAGAACTGAAACTGCCTCTCGCTTGGAGCAGTTATTATTATCTTTCATCTGATGAATATTGGCATTGAAATGCTGTTGAAATTACCTTCTAAGCGAGTTTAAAACTCCAGCAATGAACCGAAGAGAAACATGGCGCCTAAAAATTGAACTATTCAAATGCTACCAAATATGGATAGACTTGGTTCTAGGCCACTCGGTTGAAGCACAGGCAGCCCAAGCCAAAACGATTATAGCATTGCCTCAAACCAAAAATAAACACATACACATCAGCGATGAACAGGAACAACTTCTTAACACACAGGTAATACTTCATGACTTTATTTCCTGATTTACTACAGTTTCAGATTTTTTCTAAAAAATCCCATACATTCCTTGTAACAATCATTAGCTTGGACTGCCTGTGGTTAAAGTGGAACTTTGTGTCTTCCATGTTTATATTCGAATTTCTCAATGAAAGGTAGGCTAGACACGTATATGAGAAAAGCTAGGAAAGCAACTAAAAACATTGATAAATAGGTACACTTTTACTTTCACTCTAAAATTAGCATAATATTTGCCATGTGAACAATTGACCTTTGCAATCTGATATTCCAAAGGCACTAAATTATGTAACTCTAATTTTTTTTACTTTGAACACCCTGCGCGCCCTGCATACCCTGCATGCCCTGCGCGCCCTGCACCCTGTGTTTTACTCCGTCCGTTCTTATAAGGATTCTGTTCCGATCCTAGAAAGATTATATAATTTTTCAAGAATTTGCTATGTCATAGGATTCAATTCCTATAGGATGCTACTCAGGTTCTTATTCCTTAATTATGTAGGATTTCTATTCAATTAGGTGCTGCATGTTCCTACATGTAACTATGTACATGAACATGTAGGTCCTATTCAAGATGCTGTTCCTATGTAGGATCCTATTCAGGATCCTATTCAAGATGCTGTTCCTATGTAGGATCCTTTTTAGGATCCTATTCAAGGTGCTGTTCCTTAAATGTAGGATCCTATTCAGGAGCCTGTATAATGTAGGATCCTTTTTAGGATCCTATTCAAGATGCTGTTCCTATGTAGGATCCTATTCAGGATCCTATTCAAGATGCTGTTCCTATGTAGGATCCTTTTTAGGATCCTATTCAAGGTGCTGTTCCTTAAATGTAGGATCCTATTCAGGATCCTATTCAGGATCCTGTATAATGTAGGATCCTTTTTAGGATCCTATTCAAGATGCTGTTCCTATATATGTAGGATCCTATGTAGGATCCTTTTCAGGATCATATTTATTCAAGATCCTATTCCTACATAAGATCGGCAATTCAGGATCCTGCTCCTATACATAGGTTCTATTCAGTATTATGTTCCTATGTAGGATCCTATTCAGGATCCTGTTCCTACATAGGATCCTATTCAGGATTATGTTCCTATGTAGGATCCTATTCAGGATCCTGTTCCTACATAGGATCCTATTCAGGATTATGTTCCTATGTAGGATCCTATTCAGGATCCTGTTCCTACATAGGATCCTATTCAGGATTATGTTCCTATGTAGGATCCTATTCAGGATCCTGTTCCTACATAGGATCCTATTCAGGATTATGTTCCTATGTAGGATCCTATTCAGGATCCTGTTCCTACATAGGATCCTATTCAGGATTATGTTCCTACATAGGATATTATTCAGGATCCTATTCCTACATAGGATCCTATTCAGGATCTGTTCCTACATAGGAACGAAATGACTAAGAAAAACCTAGAATTTAATAAAATAAAATAAAAACCGGCCACATCGGGGACGGAGGTAAGTGGCCGCTTACGAGAGATGGCCGCTTACGAGAATATTCGCCACAGGTGGCCCAAACCTATTGATAATACAGTAGCCGATATAGAACTGCTTGGGTGCTTCCGCGACCGCAAAATTGGTTTCAGCAACTACTTAACGACAGATCACTAGACCACTGGTGGAAAGAGAACTTCAGAGTCTCTCGAGCTACCTTCGAGTATATCTGCCAGCTCGTCGGCCCCGTACTCCAGCGACAAGATACGAGAATGCGGGATGCAATTCCAGTTGACAAGAGAGTAAGCGCCTGCTTGTGGAGGTTGGCAACAGGGGAGTGCTAACGTTCATGTGGACTTATGATGGGACTCGCCAAACCGACAGTCATAAAATGCTGCCATGAATTCGTCCAAGAAATCTGTCGTCTTCCGGGGGATTTCATTAAATTTCCAACTTATAAAGCCGATGTACAAAAGAAAATCGAAGGGTTTTCAAAGAAGAGCAAGCTTCCAAATGTCGTAGCGGCTATAGTTGGAAGTCATATAGCGATCAAGGCGCCGAAGATAAACCACGAGGACTACTTTAACCGTAAACATTTCTATAGCTATGTTGTGCAGGGTGTAGTAGATTCTACAGGTCTGTACTTATCAGTTGCCACCGGATACCCTGGCAGTATGCACGACGCCAGAGTTCTAAGATTGAGCGACATATTTGTCCACAGACAGCATGCGATTTCCTGTACATCTCAACCGTAGCCTCTGGATTGGTTAAGCTATCTTGGGGATCCCAAAAACCATGCTCATGAGCTCGGGAAATGTCATGGGCATTTCTTTTGTTTTTCTTGACGTATCCATGGAAAATTTAGCTCGGGAAATTGCGGACACACACGCGATTTTGTTTTTCTCGTGGTAAAAGGGTTATTTACCTCGGGAAAAGGGTGAGTGTTTTAAACCACAGCTAATGCATTCATAAAATTACATACCTCTTTATAAACTACTGTAATTAATTCTACAAAACTACGTAATGCTTAATCTAAACAAAGCAGGAAAGCGAGTAAATCGTGGCGCTGGATATGGTCTAGAGATCCCATGTAAATATATTTATTGTGGGGACAGTAAAACATCTATACCCTGGCTACAATCAAAAATCGTGAAACTTGGATATGATGTCGTCACAGAATCATAGTTCATACACTATACATGCTTCGTGAACAAGCATATGTGATGATAGCAAAAATTATAGAACCTATAGCGGAAATTGCTACAGTATAAATTGCTAAAGTATATCAAATATCTGTCATCGATCTCCGGGGTGGTCGCTTACGAGAGTAGAAAGACAATTAGAAAAGCCAAAAGGGAATCCCAAGAGGTGGCCGCGGCCGCTTACGAGAGTGGTCGCTTACGAGAGATGCTAATACAGTGTTTGACTAAGAAATAAAATGGGAATTTGTGAAGGTGGCCGCTTACGGGAGATGGTCGCTTACGAGAGTGGCCGTTCAAAGAGAGTCAACTGTATCAAAAATGAAGTTGCTCGCTAAGTCTGCCTAAGTTCAGAAAGTCATGTACGAATGAAATTAATAACATTTGCTAAAATCACTCCTACTTCTAAACAAAGATAAAATACTTTGAAGCGGTGGGTATATATATATATATAGTATTTTCAAAACTGTTTCTGGTATATACATGTAAGCCACAGTGTAAGAAAATTATGCTTATTCAAACCAACAACCATCAACAGAATCGTTCTAAACGAAAATAGTGTAATTTGGGCATATACCACTCAGTCAGTGCTGGTATAATGATCTAGTTCGAAAGTCTGGGGAAAATTGAGACCGTTTCAGGCTGACAGTATTATTGTAGCTACATGACGTCCTTTATCCAATGTCAAAACATAAACTGCAAAAAGAAACACACAGAAAGAAACACACAGGGAAAAAAAGGAAAAAAGGAAAAACATAACAAGAAAAAAGATACAATGCCATATATATATGTAAGATGCAATACTATAATTAATATTTATGTTTCACACATAAACTTTCATGGATTACAGTGTGTGGTATATAGCTTTTAATTACATATAGTTGTGTGTAGGTGATGCTTTTAATTACATATAGTTGTGTGTAGGTGATGCTTTGTTTATTACTGCATATTTATTACTTTTAATTACATATAGTTGCGTGTAGGTGATGCTTTGTTTATTACTGCATATTTATTACTTTTAATTATATTTTTTAACTATATATATATTGTAATTTAAAGGGTTCACTAGCAGATACAGATTATGACTGAGCTACAAGACCAAATGGCTTGCTTTCATGTACACAGTACTGTAGCACACCTTATTAAATAATATATCTTAGACAATTGTTAATTACTTCTTTGAACTTAATTAGTCAAAATATCCTAGAAGACATATATACCATCTCTTTTGCTTCTATTATACAGTTTTATTTTGGTATTAGAAACATGATTGGTTCTGAAGTTATTTAGTTTTATCAGAAGAAAACAATCTTTAATCCAAAGCTTCATTGTCAAGGTAACATTTTAAGGAAACTGTATTTCAATTCCTATATATGCACTTAAATATTTAAGCACATACGTTTAATTTGTGTATGCATAAGTTGCCACCAATATCTTGTATGTGTTCTGTTTGAGAACTTGGAATGTATGTGAAAGTTTTGAAATTTAGGTCCATAGAGTATCATTATAATTATATTGGACCTACATATGTATGTAATGTTTAAAGTCCGACAATGAGGACTGGACGGGGATTTCAAGTCCGCGCAATTTGTTCCAGTCCGAGGCGCAGCCGAGGACTGGAACTAATTGCAAGGACTTGAAATCCCGTCCAGTCCGAAATTGGAGGACTTTGAACGACTTCAACTCCTCATTAATTATTCGGGAGGAATCAAAGACAAATAAAAGTTGCTGGTAGTTTAGTATTTTGCAAGGAAAACTAAAAAATATCGAGAAAATAGGGCTACAAATTCTTTTAATCACTGTTATTATGAAGAGCAAAGTTAATTGAACAATCAGTGCTATTCAATTGCCTTTTGTTCATAATAGAGTAATTATGCATGCCATGATGTTTTTCAATAATTTATTCGTAGTAACTGGAAAAATTTCCAGTTACTGGAACAACTTGTTCCAGTAACTAGAAACTTTTCCAGTTACTGCTAGGAGGACTAGACCAGGTATCCAGTGTCCTCAAGGGATTAAAATCAGACCATTGGATTGGCTGAATACCTCGTGAATAATTAATGAGGACTTGAACTCTATATAAGTCACATAATTATTACTTCGGTAGGAATTGTTAAGGATTCTTACGGTGAAATCATATTCCTACAACCATAATACCTAACCCTAACCCCAAACCTAACCATAACACTCCACCGGCGTTTAGCCAGGGTTTAGCCAGGGTTTAGGGTGTTTAGCCAGGGTTTAGTTATTCCTACCAATTCCTACTGATGGAATAATCTCTTATTATTGCTAAACAGTGACAGCTAGTGGATTACAGCTTCAAGTCGGTTTTCTTTTGAGTTTAAAGGAAATCTAGATCTCGATCTAGACAGGTTGAAAATGCCCTTAGTAAAATTTTAATAATAGTATTTTGAATGGTTTGCTTGCCTTCATTATTTCTGTATGTATGAAACTATGAAACTATAATGTTGTAGGTTGGAGCATCTCTGTTTGCCAGCAACATTGGAAGTGAACACTTTATTGGCCTGGCAGGTTCAGGAGCTGCTGCAGGAATTGGTGTAGGAGCATTTGAGTTCAACGTAAGTGTTTTTAATTTTACATACAGTTACTTTAATTCAAGCAAAACATGGGCTTGCAGTGGGTCATGCAAAAAGGGCTCCATGCATGGCCCCATGCATGCATGCACCCATGCAAAAAAAAAAGTGTGATCACACATATCTTCGGGAAAGTCTGATAACATATGTGACCTCATGTGGGATTTTTTATTAGAAGTGTAATGCAGTTTTTCAATTTTTTTCATGCTTCTTTTCACACTTTTTCACACTTCCTTAAAAAGTGATAAGAAGCGTGAAAATCTTGAAGTGTGAAAGGTGTTTTTATTATAAAGTGTGATTCACACTTTTTGTTCACGCTTCTTTTCACACTTCATCTCACTTCCTTAAAAAGTTATAAAGAAGTGTGAAAAAGAGTGAGTCACACATCTAAGTCTAAGTTTGATTCGCACCTTTTTCACACTTCAGTGTGATAATAAGTTTGAAAAAGTGTGATTTTTTTATGAAGTGTGTTTCACCCTGTTAAGTTCGTTGAGAGACTGAAACTCTATTCAAAGACTCATCTGCCTTAGGAATTAAGATTAACCTCGTTGTATACTAGCCACAAAGGAGTAACAGTACGGAGACTTATGCGCTTATATTCTAAGCTACGCGGTGCCAAGATCAAACGTAAGTTGTAACTTAAGGTTACCGTAGGCCTTCGCGGGTGCCTTCGTTAAAAACAATATACGCGCTACACTTTAAAGGAAACCATATAAACCTATACATCACTGTAAAGCTAATGAAACAAGGTACTTTTACAGCGAGTTCACACATCAAAGGTTATGTCAACATTGTTAACCCAACAAGCCAATGAAACACAGGACCCCTGGGGTTATTGTGAATGAACCAAGAATTCGCGGGCAATGAAATGGTTCGTATTACCTGGGTTTATATTCTTACAATCTGGTTAGACTGCTAGCTATCATGGCAAAAACTAAGAAACCTAGCGAAAAGAAAAGTGTTGTTAAGCGATGTAAGACAAAAAAGCAGCCTGAGATATCAAGGACAAGTACATGTAAAAGGGAAAAGCGACAACAAAGCCAAAGAGAAACCGCAGCAAACCAGCACGAACTCCGGCTGTACATGTGGTCATAGGGCATCCAAAGGACTGGGATTCCGTTTTGGTTTATTCATAAGCGAGCTGAAACAATATTTATAATGAAAACTCGAAGAGGGATGAACGATAGCAGTACTACACAGTATGCTAACATGTGAACACTATTAAAGCATGTGCGATATGGATACGCATTGAGATAGGGCTCAGTTTGGATGTCCCAGATGTAGTTTCCCGCAAAAAGCTACATCGAGCTTGCCGCTCAGAAAGGGATTATTACGCCTAAGCTATCTATTTACTTTACTTCGAAATACGGTTTTCCAAATATTTCGCGAAGTTTTCATTTTTTAAATTTATTATTTTTTCAGTACAAAGGAATGGAAAAAAATTGGGGGGAGAAAACCGGACGAAAACTCAACAATTATGACAAAAAAGAAACTGCTATTACTAATGATAATTAAGAATTATTCACCAAAGTCGAGGTGAATTAATTGTTGCCGCTAATAGATTTATCTCCAGTCCAGTCGCCAGCTTCTGCGGACGCTATCAGCTTGTTTGAGGTACGTTTCGTAGGTTTTATGGCACATTTCATTTTACTCTCGGTCATAATACATACCAGCGCAAACACCGTGATCGGTAGGCCAACACTAAAATAATTTTGACCGCGTTTTTGGCTGGTTTACCGATCTCGTACGATCTCTCTGTGTACCGCGTTATACAGGTATACTGAATAGCTGATTTATAGCGAAATATAGCGATTTACCTTTCAATATATATACTGTGCATGGTTGAGCAGTTATGGGTTACTATCCTCTATCGAAGTCTGAAGACATCTGAACTCCTGAACTGTGAGAGCAACACTGTCGCTCGCCAGCACAGAATATTTTTTGATGACCCAAGCAATATTCAACTCTCAAGGTAAACTTAAACAAGAAACCTCTCACGGCCGAGGTTTTAGTTCGAGAAATTAAAGGCTTCCAACAATTCCCTTTATAGTTCTTTAATATAATGAGCAGACTGAAGTTTTGAGAATGTGGGTAAAGCTTTTAAATATAGATAACCAACAAATACCAAGATGGACGTCGACTCGTAATGGCAAGAACAGCAGATAAAGTTACATAGAGGCACACAAATTGACATAGCTAGCTCCATCACAGGATGGACAGGATACAACTTATAATATGGTACAAATATAGACATACATTTGAGACAATCATCTATTAGTACTCGGAACCTGCAGTATAACAGAACAGCAGGCTAAATTGTAAACGTGTGTTACATGAATAAGTAGTGTTTAAATTAAAAGGTCAACATACGAGAAAAACAAAAATATTAAATTACATATATACTAGGGGAGCAGAGAATGAAAGTCACCGCGCTGCCGGCCACTCCTAAAGACTGCTAAATTCAGCTAATAATAGGCCGTTTGCAGCTAACAGCAGTCACGTGCTCATATAATACTTCCGTCGTTAACGAATGAATTGGGCTCGTGATCCCCATGGGAAAGGCGTTGCCATAGATGCTGGAGAGCAAGCTATCTTTAAAAACGCAGTTTTAGAAAGATCGATAATAAATTGGAGCTGGAAAATAGCATTTACAAATAGGTTTAGGTAATAACACTACCTATCCTGAATTTCAGACCAGAGGAGACGGCTGAAATTCAGGCTAAACACTACCGATCTCGTACAAGGCCTTTGGATAAATAAAGTCAGATATGTTTTGCTCTCCAGTACAACCACGTGATTTGTTAGCTGCAAAGGGCCTATTCTTCCCTTTGGTTAATATTACTAAGAGGATTTCAAATGAAAGTGTATTTCATCTTCAATCTCATGTGGCCCGAGTGAAAGCCCAGATGGGCTCTTGTTCTCGATCAAACCTGGTGCTTTCAAAAAATGTATTGCGTGGGGACGATATTTATTTAACTTGTTTACTTTTTACTTCATGGCCTATAAAATGGTATGTTTGTTGAATATAAGTTACATGAATTGTTTTAATATTTTCAATGTTTCCATAAATCTATTACACCACTTGCATGTACTCTATATAGTGACTTTACTGGTTATTGCATGGTTTTCTCTACCCTGGTTCCAGAGGTTTTCTAGAGAGAAGAGCCGCGAAGCGGCGATCAGCGAGCTAGCTACGAAGTAGGCTCGTTTCAGCCGTTGGCGTGTCGTTTCTCCAAAGCCTCCCCCCACTAACGGCTGGGCGCGCGGTCAACACACCGTGTCCGTGACGTCATCTGATTAAAATTCAATATTATTTTGACAAGAAAAGCCGTTTACCCTTTCACGACTGTAGCGTAGGCTCTAAACTTACAAAACACACTGGAACTCTAAACTAAAACTCCAAGTGTGAAATGAATTCTCAAGAACAAACGCCATTTTAAATTATTGAGAAACTAGGCTGCATTATTTGTTACTCTGTAATATTAGTGCCGCTCAAGACACCTCGTTGACAGAAATTTATTAAAAGCCGAAATACGGGGATAAAGTTCAGATTATTATCTCGGAACTATTCTAAGCTAGAGTCGAGTATTCCCGCTCAGTACTCGTGTAGAGTATGTTTTGGAGACCACAAACTTAGTACATAGTCATAGGACTTAAAGAATTGTAAAACTTCGTTTGATGCAGCGATTTTCAAGAGAATTGTGATCGCAGAGTTAAACGCGTAAACGTGGCAGTCAGACGTGATTTCCTCTCTTATAACTCTTTTAATATGGAGTCGTCCGTCTTTTCTTCTCCGATAAAGGCAGCACTAATTTTCTTTGAAGTAAGAATGGCTACCTGGTCTTGCATGGGCAAAGAAATGACTGAACATTACGGGTTGCGCGATCTTCGAGCTTGGTACAAGTGACGGTTTTCCAGGTGACTTTCCAAACCCGGTACGTACTAACACAGTGTCATCACAGCAATCCAAAGCTTCTGGTCCGGCTTTGAAAAGTTTACAATATAAATTATGCAAATACATTCAGCGACAGGATTTTAGTGGCAAGTTTTTGATTGTCTAAAAATCGACAATGCCTCAGCTCGCGCGCCCAGCCGTGAGTGGGGAGAGGATCGCGGGCTCACCGAAACCCCCACGGCTGGAAACCGAGCCTTGCTGCGAAGTCGCAGCTCGCTGATCCGGCGCCGCTTCGCTCTCTCTAGAAAACCTCTGGGACCAGGGTAGGTTTTCTATGGAATACCGGCAAATATTACGGCGAGAAATTTGTATTATTTGGTATACAACGAATTCCATAATATGAATTTCGAGTGAAATTGTCGCCGATATTCCTTACTAAGCCATGAACTAACCATATTATCCTATAAAAACCTTACTAAACCATGAACTAACCATATTATCCTATAAAAACCTTACTAAACCATGAACTAACCATATTATCCTATAAAAACCTTACTAAACCATGAACTAACCATATTATCCTATAAAAACCTTACTAAACCATGAACTAACCATATTATCCTATAAAAACCTTACTAAACCATGAACTAACCATATTATCTTATAAAAACCTTACTAAACCATGAACTAACCATATTATCCTATAAAAACCTTACTAAACCATGAACTAACCATATTATCCTATAAAAACCTTACTAAACCATGAACTAACCATATTATCCTATAAAAAAAACAAATTTACGGGAAGATTTATCACGAAAACAAAGTCACTTTATACCGGACGAGAGACTGCGAATTTCTCGCCGCAAAACAAAAGTTTCGAGTGGCGGACGCGTCTGCAGACTAATTATGTATTCAAAATCTTGAATTCTTATTGGATGATAAAGAAAGGGCGCGAAATTTCCTGCATTTTGATTGGCCTGATCTAGCCATGAAATACTGCTCTGTATTCATAGAAAAACCATGAAATACCGCCCTGTATTGCATAGTAAAGCTGAGCTCTGATTGGCTGAAATATAATATTTATAGGATAATATCTGTTGTATTTCAAAAGGACACCATGCAGTGCTTCAGATGTTGAGATAGGAATCCAACATTGCCATTGGTTACTCAGTGTGCATTCTAGGGCAAGATTTTTCGATATTTTCGCGCTTTGACTGCCAACATACTGTCTTGTTCACATCTGCACTCTAAGTCTGGCTCGGTCATTCACTTATATTTGTAAACTCCGTTATCTACCATAATGTTTCGATTGTTGTAGACAGCATTTTGTGCAGAGCTGGATAGCCATTTCCAATATTATCGTAAAGCACATGATTATTTTCTAAAATGCGCACATTATCGTTGTATTTATTTATTAGACATATACAGGAGCCCATTACCAGGAGCGTCCATCTTCCCCACTGTGTCTGTACCCCAGCACAGAGGTAGATGAGGCTATTTTTGGAATTGCATTTCGCGCGAAATAAACAAAGGCCATGTTGTCTTAGCCAATCAGATAGCTAATGTCACTTCTCATTATTATTCATTATCATTCTTCTCACCTTCAACGTGGGAATTCGAATTGCTGGTTTTCACTCAATCCCCAGAGATTCAAACGACAAAGGGCATGGCGGCCATGTTGGTGCCCCAACAAAAGAAGCTAACGAGGAATCTATTGTTTAAGGGCACCAACATGGCGGCTAGACGTCAAGTGAAAACCAGCAATTCTAAAAATAGCCTCATCTACTCCTGTGCTGGGGACCCAACCCATAACAGAGGAACGCTCCTGGTAATGGGCTCCTGACATATATATTTTGTGTTCTAGCTATTTCAATCAAGCTTGGGGAAAATGTGTGACATCAAAGTGTTATTCTTTGTTCATGGTATCACACTTCTTAATGTGTGATATCAAAGTGTGATTCTTTGGTCGTGCATACAAAGCATACAATGATCGCGATAGACCCACACTAAAATTTATTGAGTGATGTTGAATCGGGTTGTTCCTCATTAACTCACCAAGCAAAACAAATATGAACACAAATTTGGGGTATTGCATAGCTATATATATATTCATGCACACAATACTCAAAAAGTATGTTTTTCTCTATAGGCTTTGATTCTTCTTCAGCTTCTTGGTTGGGTGTTCCTTCCCGTATATATTGCAGGAGGGGTAAGACATGTTTAGTCACATTTTTATCGTGTACGAGTGTCAAGTATTCATTTTAAGTAAAATACCAGCAGTATGCAAGTTTGATTGCCATCAGTTGGTGGTTTCCACTGCACCTATAAGTTCTATGATTAACATGTTGCATGTTCAGTACAGAGCTAATTGCCTATAGCGGATTTCGTATGAGTGGGACAAACTACAGCATATTGTCCCTATATAGTTGTAGCCTTACCGTAACCATATAATGTAACTTACTGTGCCTTAACTCTGTAATTTGATTGGATTAGAAAGACAAAAACAATAGGGAAACTGTTTTGATATGCCCTTGGCTGTTAGAAATGTGAATAAATCCACTCGAAGTCTGAAACCTGTACACTTCACCTTTATTGAATCGGGCGGCTCCAATCAACAACAAGCCTCATGGCATATATAATTAGATGAGTGACGTCATCATGCCTCGATCTCGTTACATCCCTTTTTCAAACAAGATTAAAAGAAATTTGGTACAGCAATTTATAACTTAACGTATTATACTTTGAAGCAAACAATAAATCGTCATGTAACTCTTACACTGACAAACTGTTAGTAGATTAGGGTTATGTTACTGCAAAATGTTTATACAGAGTTCCTTAAGTTCCTAGGTCATCACATAGTACTTTAGTTTTGGTGGAGGTTTCACAACTCGGCCACTGCGCGTTCTCATTTCGGTCTCAGCACTTCCGGATGCTTGCTGTGCTGGTCTGGGAGTTTCTTTACTCTTGGGTGGGCTACTGGGTTCAGTAGGTTTCTTTGCTGGTTGCTCATTAGGGGTTTCTCTGTTGATGGTGAGTTCTTCCATTTCTGGTGCGCTGGGTTGTTCTTTAGTTTCCTTGAGGTAGCGTCGGTTTCGCCTATACTTTCCTCCATCCTCTGGTGCTACTTCATATGATCTCTGACTGACTTGTCGCTCGATTGTTCCTTTCTTCCATGGTAGATTTCTGTTCTGAAGAGGTTTTACTCTTACTACAGCTCCTTCTTGTAACGTGGGTAGGTCTCTAGCCATCCTGTTGTAGTAGTAGGCTTGTTTCGCTTTTGCTGCTGCCTTTTTCTCTAGGGTGTTTTCAACTACAACTGGCTTCAGGAGCTCTTTCTCGGTTGGTAGTAGAGTTCTTGTCCTTTTGCTGAACAATCTTTGTGCTGGACTGGTTCCCATCGTTTCTGTTGGGGTGTTCCTGTGGTCTAAGACTGCTAGCAATGGGTCAGTACCTGCTTTCTTGCATTTCCTCATAATGGACTTCACTGTCTTTACTGCACTCTCAGCCATTCCGTTGGATTGGGCATAGCCTGGGCTTGACGTCACATGCTGGAATTCCCATGTGCTGCTGAACTGACTGAACTGATCTGAAGAAAACTATGGTCCATTATCTGACATTACTTGGTCTGGTATACCATGTCGTGCAAAGTGTTGTCGCAGTTTGTTGATGACTGTTTTGGCTTTGGTATTCTTTAAGCGATCAACTTCCCAGAAATTACTGTGATAGTCCACAGTAACCAGATATTTCTTGTCATCGAAGTCAAATAGGTCGACACCAACATTGGACCAAGGCTGGTCTGGCGTGGAGTGGTGTTTGAGTGTTTCCTTCTGTGGTGCTTTCTCATAGGTTCTGCACGTGTCACATTTCTGGATGTAGTCCTTTACCTCTGCATTCATTCTGGGCCAATACACTCGTTCTCGAGCTCTTCTTAAGCTTCCTTCTACTCCTAGATGTGAACTGTGGATCCTCTGAGTTATAGTTTGCCTTAGTGCACTAGGTATGACGCATCTTACACCGCGGAATACTATGTCGTTCTGTACTGACAGCTCATCTCGTACGTTGAAGTATGGCTGTATAGCAGGAGGTAATTGAGTATTGGTTCTTGGCCGTCCTCTGTAGATTATAGATTTCAGTTCCTGAAATGTTGAATCCCTCCTGGTTGCTTCTTGGATTTTGGTCATATCATATCAAAATATGGTGTCAGAAGCGGTAAAGTATAATTAAGGTTCACAAGTGGATGAAACGAGAATTATGCCGGAAACTAGCTCTTCAACCAGCACAATAACTACAAGTTCAACGTCCAGTTCAAGTCAACAACCGACCAATATGGCGACACACCAAGGTCTCGTAAGCAATATTCCTATTCCCCCACAGCTCCAAATGAAGGGAAACAAAGGCCAGAATTGGAAAAATTGGAAACAATTATGGGATTCCTACGAGATAGCGTCTGATCTCATTCAGCAAAACGAGAAATACCGGGTAGCAATGCTCATAACGTGTATTGGATCCGAAGCCCTACAGGTTTACAACAACCTTCCCTTCGACAGCGAAGAGGACAAGAATTCCATTGCAAAAGTCCTCGAATTAATGGGTAAGCACTGCATTGGAGAAAGCAATGTAATCTACGAGAGGTATGAATTCAATAACCGGAACCAAAAGGTAGGAGAAAGCGTTGATGAATATATAACTTCAATTAGAAAGATGGCTCAACTGTGTAATTTCGGCACATTATCCGACGAATTGATTAGAGACAGGATTGTATGTGGAATCCTCGATAACGCAGTTAGGAAAAGACTCCTAGAACAGTCAGATTTAACGCTAAAACAGAGTGTCGATAAATGTAGAGCAGCTGAAACTACTAAAGTCCAACTTAAGGCAATGAACGGCAACCAAGACGAAATACATAAATTCAGACATAAAACCACCACTCGTAAACCCAAACAAAACACTCAGAAACCGGAACCATGCAAGGATAAAATCACAAATTGCAAGTTCTGTGGTGGAAGTCATGAGAGATCACGAGAGAAATGTAGAGCATTTGGGAAAAAGTGTAGTCAATGTGGTAAGGAAAACCATTTTGCAAAACAATGTAAACAAAAAGAACGCCAAACCAGATTCAGTAGAGTCCGCCAATTTGACGAAGAAAGTTATGAGTATGACGACAGCAGTGAAGATGAAGCTTTCACAATTACTAATCTCACAGAAGAGGAAGTAAGTAGTCTCAGAGATAAAAACACAGGTACGAAGATCTATGCCACCATGCAGGTAGGAAAGAAACTAGTGGAATTTCAAGTTGACACCGGAGCCACGTGCAACATTATCAGTAAGCAAGACCTCCCAGAGAAAGCCATAATATCAGATAGTGGACATGTTCTCACGATGTACAATGGAACAAAGCTGAAGTCTCTCGGGAAGTGCAATCTAAAATTCACCAACGTGAAAAATGGAAAGAGATATAAAACAGACTTTGTAATAGTTGATAGTGGTACACCCATACTAGGCGCAAAGACAGCACAGGTTACAAAATTACTTGAAGTTCAATACCAGAACATTGCAACAGTTGAAGATAAGGCAAAGACAATCCCACTTCTGACACCATGTTTTGATATGCCCTTGGCTGTTAGGAATGTGAATAAATCCACTCGAAGTCTGAAACCTGTACACTTCACCTTTATTGAATCGGGCGGCTCCAATCAACAACAAGCCTCATGGCATATATAATTAGATGAGTGACGTCATCATGCCTCGATCTCGTTACATTTCAAAGTCACGGCATGCTGTACAATAGCCATGCCGTAGTCAATAGTGTACTTTGTCATACCAGGAGTATATTATAAACACAGGAGTGTTCCTGTGCCCTTGTGTTGGCCCCTAACACAGTAGATGGTGTATCTCTTTATAGCCGCGAAGTTCTGGTATGCGATTACGTTGTCTTTTGTTCTCTTGCGCTTTATTATTT
The DNA here is from genome assembly GCA_030867875.1 of Actinernus sp. WN-2022. NCBI lineage: Eukaryota > Metazoa > Cnidaria > Anthozoa > Actiniaria > Actinernidae > Actinernus > Actinernus sp. WN-2022. The sequence continues at coordinate 186,630,871 of JAOWCC010000577.1, forward strand.
TTTAGCAGTTTGAACCGTGTTAATTACAATTTTTCAGTGCATCCTGATTGGTTAAAAGTGACGGCCTTTGTTTCTTCTCGCGGGAAACTCTATGCTAAAAATAACTCTACCGTCTACAGTGTTGTGTGACAATATAATGTGGGAAGAGGAACACTCCTCTGTAATATACTCCTGGTCATACGGAATCTGCTCTAATGTGTTTGGGTATTGTCATTTGATTGGTGGGACCTGAGAAAATCTGCAGTATGGTAAAGCGAGAACTATAGAAGGCTGAATAATACATGCACTGTATACTATATTCGTAGGTAAATCAGACATTTATCTTTTATTTCTAGGTTTGCACATTACCAGAATACATTCACCGTAGGTTTGGAGGACAAAGGATTCGAATTTGGCTCTCTGTATTATCACTTCTTCTCTACGTCTTCACTAAGATTTCTGTAAGTTTTATTCCTACATAATGAGGTAGATACATGTATACACATACTCAATTCTGATTGGCCGAGCATAGACATGTTAATCACTAGCAGCCGTGTATTGTTCATCATCATCAGATTTGCCTTTGTAATACCACTGATCTGATATTCGTCTTCATTTTCTGAACATTTGGCTTTACATAACTATGTTACTCCTTAAGTTGTAGGTAAACCTGTTTTCTATTTGTAGGTAAACCTGTTTTCTGGTGCGCTGTTCATCAAACTTGCTTTGGGATGGAACTTGTATCTTGCCATTCTACTCATGCTATTTCTCACCTGCCTTTGTACCATTACAGGTACGTGCGACGTTCTTGCTACTGTAGTTGTTAACTCGGATGCGTCACGTGCAAGCGCAGAAACGAGTTATTGGGATAGGTGAAATCATGTCGCTCACTAAGGTGTTAGCATACCCGAGAGCCTGGGAAGGAGCTTGGTGACTGCAAGCGATATACGATTTATTCAATATTTGGATAATCGATGTTAAAGTTTCATCAATAAATGTTTCAATTCCATGGCCAAAATTTTCACTTCCAGGTCTCCATCGCCAGTTTCCCCTTTATTACTGTATGTATATTTCTATTCTGTTTATTACGGAGCTTCGGCAGAGCGCCATATGTTTGTAGGATGAGCGGAGCATCATAGATGTAGGATGAGAGCAAAAATTGACAGACGTCTGGTTTCCCTCGCGCCCGAACCCGACACGTGGCGAGTGACGTGCCTGACACGTGGCGAGTGACGTGCCTGACACGTGGCGAGTGACGTGCCTGACACGTGGCGAGTGACGTGCCTGACACGTGGCGACTGACGTGCCTGACACGTGGCGAGTGACGTGCCTGACACGTGGCGACTGACGTGCCTGACAAAGTGCTACACCTCCTCACGCACTGTTGAGATTGAAACCTTGGCCAGTAGCTAGTGATATTTTTTTTCCGTTATCTTCTTTTTCCTTTTAAACCTTTGCACTGATTTCCCTTGATTCTACCAGTTATTTTTGTGTTTTATCTTTGTTTTCTTTATATGTCTTTTCGGTTGTCACCTCAGTTAAGATAATTGGGAGCTCCGATTTTAGGCTTGCCTCAATATCTATACGAAGAGCGCATGCGTCATGTGGGAGGTGTTTAGTAACCGCCTGTACTGACGTAAAAGCCAAATCCGCCACACTGAATAAACGGTAGTGCAATCAGGCTTCGCCGACTTCTGGGTTTATTGGGATACTTGTGGTCTTTTCCACTAAGATTCCGATTTTCGTCTTTGTGAAAAGCTCGTGTTTTCGCTCTGTGTGAATGGTCTTTCCGATACCTACTAGAAGAAAATATCGTCACAAATAAACGATTTTAGCAGTTGAGCCCAAATTCGACCAGTGGTGAAAGGGTTCATCATTATACATTTTGAAAATGGAGTGTAAAAAGAGGCATCAACAACGAACAAAGATATTGGGAAGATTTGAACACTATTTTAAAAATTGCTTTGCTCACTCTGGATCAATCAAACATAATCGAATGTGATCGAGCAATCAGGTTCTCACGCTGAACCGTGCTCGACCATGTTATACTTTCCTTTTTTCCCCATGACTGAAAGAAATGCATTCCCATACCCAAAGGTTACCATACCGTACCAATGTTTATATCTGTACAGTAATACTGGGGATATTGTATGTTTTACAGGTGGACTTGCTGCTGTGATCTACACAGACACTCTGTGTACATTACTGATGACTGTTGGATCACTAACAGTCATGGGCATAGGTAAGTGACTTCGTTTTTCCTTTGTTCACATATACAAATGATGGAACTTTAAAATGGATTCTTTGTCTTTGTGTTTTAAAGGCTTTTCACAGGTTGGTGGGTATGAGGGACTGAAGAACAAGTACATGGCGGCAGTATCTAACGACACGCTGCACTCTAACAGTACATGTGGCTGGCCTCGTAAGGATTCTTTTATTATGTTGCGAGACCCTGTGACTTCGGACATGCCATGGCCTGGATTTCTTCTCGGACAGACTGTGGCATCTATTTGGTACTGGTGTGCAGACCAGGTAGAGTGACGTCATGCTGTTAGTTTGAACCATCTTTTGATCAAATCATTTTATATCACATAATACCCACAGATTATGCTTGCACATAAGTAAAAAGTACAGTTGAAATAATTATCAGTCAGCTTTTAGCTAGCCTGCTATGGAGATGTATTTTTTCACTAATAAATTCGAAGAAAAGTTATGAGAGTGAAAAATACATCTTCATAGCAGGCTAGCTTGTAGTAGGTGAATACATTTTTTGTGTGCACAACTGCTTCTTGAAAACCCGGCTGTCGCTTCATTGCATTGATCATCTTCCTCAAATCCACACAGATTCTGAGCTTTCCATTGCTATTTTGGACTGGCAACATTGGTGCACACCACTCTAACAGTCCTGTTACTGTTCTATAATACCAGCGTCCTACATTCTTTTCAGTTCATCTTCCACTTTTTGCATCATAGGAAAGCAACTCTTCATACTGTATTAACACAGTATGCCTTTGCCTGGTCATCTAGTCGAATCTTTACTGGTAATCACAGTTTAGGAGACCGATATTTCCAAATATCCCTACATCAATCTCCTCTACTCTCTTGACTAGACCCATAGTACAGGCTGTCAGTCACCATAATAAGTTGTTTGCATATTCTCCATTGATCATACAAAATGTTAATGTCACACTGCTTATCCATAATTGCTACTGATGTCGTGAATTGTCCCTCACAGCCCCCCTGGACCAGAAAGGGATATCGTAGTTGCTGTAACTTGAGACGATTAGGTAAACTTTGGAAGGTTGTCTTCGAAGTTGTAGTTATACCCGCATTGGTGTCCCACTTACTGTGAGCTGGACTTTCCATTAATCCTCAGTGTGTTGATTATCTGACACTACACCCAGAAACACACGTTCATCATAGCTCTTACTAGTGGTAACAGTGTTGTCTGACTCCTCTCACAGACTTTGAATAGAATGCGCCGCAGAATGTCCCACTTTCCGACATTTCAAGCACTTTGTGTCTTTCGCCGGACACTACCCATGCACATAGCTGCAACTAACATTTGCATGCCACATTTTACTTGTCTACGCCTCTGGTTTGAAGATTATTTCTTCCTTCGATCTTGACCTCAACACCAGTTAGTTGTTCATGTCGAACTTCTTCTATTTTTTTAGCTCCCGAGCAGCTCTGGTCTGTGATCTGAGACTTGACCATCTCTGACTGGCGAGCTGTTTGAATTGCCACATCCAAAAGTCAGATCCGATTTCAACTGTAATTTCTGAGATACACTTTTATCTAGGATACCGATAACGATCCTATCTGGTATCTACAACGACAACAACTTTATTATCACCATACAAAAAAACATAGATTCAAGTATGCTGATTTCGATTGGATTCAAACTCACAGTTTTCGACTAGTTTCGGCATGCTTCTGACAAACGACTCGACACTTTCTCCTTGTTTTTGTACGCTGGCAAAAACGTGCTCGTTCGTGAATAACTATTCGTCTCGTCACAAAATATTTAGGAAACTTTTACTTCTATTCTGGCCATTCCAACGGCTTCGAAAAGTCTAATATCTCTGGTGGGTTAAATTTCAACATTGTTATTCCTGAAAATAACAATGAAAATTTACCGTTTCAATTTGCCACTTTTTCAGTGTCAATAAGTAAATCAGTGTTAGAAATATCCAAATTAGAAAAAATTGTCCCAAATGAGCAACTTAAACCACAAAATTTTAGGAGAGTTTACCGGTAAAATCCTGCCCGTCATTACTGGAAGCCATTTTCATTATTCAGCGGAAGTGATACCTCACAAAGATAAATATAACTTTAGTCTTGTGTACGTGAAGACGTTTTTATTATAAGTAATACCATGACAAGAGGGAAATTAGTAGAAAAATAGCAGTAAAACACAATATAATTATGTGCTTGACTAAATATTTAAAGCTTATGCGTATATAGTTTTAAGTATCCCACATGGAAGAAGTGGGTTTGAGAAATAAGAGAAGAACATGCAGATTGAAATATGTGATCCCCATGGATTGCGTTGAAGGTTATGATGAAGTCATGTCAGTTTGGGTTCAATTATTTCACCCGGGAGCGCAGGGCTAGTCGTGCCAGAGGGCAGCAAGAGTTGCTTTTCACCATCTCACGTTCAGCCTGCATTGTCTAATTTTCTCTCATTATGATGCAAGGGAAAATTAGAAATATGCATTGTTCTCGCAGGGAAATTTAGAAATTTGCTGTCGTCGTATCGACAAAAAATGGTATGAACTGGTAATAATATAGCAACTCTACTTTATGAATATGCAAAAACATTGATATGTCAAAATTTGATCGTGCTGGCACTTTAAACGCTGCCACAATGTCTTGAGTTCTCCGTTAAAACTCTTTATTTAACTCAACAAGTTCAACTGGTGGTACAAAGCCGCCATTACATACAGTACGAGCACATGACATGAACTAGATAGCGGCATACGCATGCGCAAGTCGTAATTAGCTTATACTGACATATTCATAACACATCTCATGCTTACAGATTTAATCTAAATATAGATAGATTAGTTTAAGTATTATGAACAGCTAAAGGATTTAGACATTAATAATAAAGGCAAATCGTCCTCTAGACTGCGAAAGCGGCCACTGCTTCAGTTGAGCTTGGCTAATCGTCCATCATTACTACTGATAGTGATGACAACTGTGTTGGCTATTATTATCGGCTTATCTGCAGAAAGATAGTTTAAAAACGTTTTACACAAGGACCACCCGCACTATAAAAGGGCCTCAACCAGGTTGAAACACCTTCAGTTGTCAATCAGCCTTTGTCAAGTGAACATCTCTGTTCAAAGCTCTGCGATATGTGATGCTCCGTTTGAGTGATCTCTGATATTTGGTATCGCGCGAAATTGAAATCGAACACTTGAATGTCTAAAAGTACACTAAGTAGTTTGTAAACGGTTCTAAAGCGTTATTGACAGGCATAACTGAGCAGTTAGCTTCCTGCTGTTCATATTTCTTGCCTTATTTTAAGACTGGTCACTTGCTTGACTGTTCTGAATTTGAAATTCAAATTTAGAATCCCAAAGGGTGAGAAGGGTCTTTTCCCTTTATATTGCGGGTCCTTGTTTAAAGCACCAAAACTGAAAAATCAAAAAAGCACTGGCAATGGTTATTAAAATAAAGCTCTTTCTGAAAAAGAAGAAATGAGAGTGACTGCAACCCAAGACTACTAAAGGTACTTGACCTTTGATGGTTTAACTGTTTGCAGGTTATCGTTCAGCGAGCTCTGGCGGCTAAGAGTGTGTCCCACGCCCAGGGAGCATGCCTTCTCGCTGGTTATATCAAGATCCTGCCTCTATTTACTCTTGTCATGCCAGGGATGATAAGTCGTGTCCTATCTCCAGGTAAGCCCTCTAGTACACAAGAGATATACCGATCCAACATCAATAACTTGTGATTTGAAAGACAAATTAATTTCTGATGACCTTCAAAGTATATAAATTCCTTTGGCTGAATTGGATTAAAACATTATTGATACTTCTGATAATGCATCCTTAAAGTGCTTATAAGCCCCAGCTAGAAATCGTTGATTTGGGGGCAGTAAACCGTTTTAACTCAGGTTCAACCAGGTTTGGGCGATTTATTAACGTAAAACTGCTTCAAAATACATTACAATTCCTTGAAATGCTAATGATAATTGACTAATAACATTGAATGTGTTAATTTTTATCAGGCGTCAGATATTTGATCCTTGCAACCTTAGGGAAAGATCTTTTCATAAGTGGATCCGACATAAAAACAGAGCAAAAGGAACTAGAATTGGCTTTTGAATTAAATGACGTCACTCCAATTGAATTCCTTAATAAACGAAAATAGCGTTTTTTTCCTATGTAGATCATGTGGTTTTCCAGCTCGACCTTTAAATCAGTGATAACTGGATAGGGCTCATATACACTTAAACATCTCAGATCGTGTGGCGTGCAGCACCCCTGAAGCGTGTATGGCAGTGTGTGGCAGTGAAGTGGGCTGTTCCAACATCGCCTATCCTGAACTCGTACTCAAACTCATGCCTACAGGTTAGTGATTGGTCAAATGAGGCATGAATGATACTTTCTCTGATCACCTCGTCATTAGTATATATGTAAAATGCCACAATAACATCAACTGCTGTATTTCAGGTCTTCGTGGGCTGATGATGGCGGTGATGATGGCAGCTCTCATGAGTGACCTGACGTCCATCTTCAACAGCGCCAGCACTCTCTTCACTATTGATGTCTATAGTAGATTCAGGGAAAAGGCGTCTGTCAGAGAACTCATGATCGTTGGACGGTAACACGGGAATACTAACTTTGACATATCCCTTTAACTGTTCAGTCCGATAATCTCTCAAACTAATAATATATTTGTATGTTCTAGTATCATGGTAGCGGTTATGACGGGAATTGGTATACTCTGGATCCCTGTGGTACAAAACGTACAAGGTGGACAACTCTTCATCTACATCCAAGCTGTCAGTGCGTATTTTTCACCGCCCATCGCCTGTCTTTATCTAATCTCGATATTATGGACCAAGGCAACAGAAAAGGTTTGAATGATTGATCATTTAAGATGTGACTTTATAACCTTTCAAAGTATTTCTGCATATGGAATACAAGGATGAACAGCAGGAATTACACCAGGCTGATGCACAGACATTTAGTCTCCTCGTTGCTAGATATATTCTTAGTTTAATAACTCAAGTACATTATTGATACATTATTGATCCTAGTTGACTAAACCCAAGAAACAAGACTGATTGGCCTCCTATTGAGGACTCGTTCCAGGTCGTCCAAGACAAACTCGCCTATTCAGACCGTGTCACCGAGGCTTTAGCTTTCGCAGCCAAATCTTACATGTATAAATTAATTGAGTCTGCTGGGCCTTAAATTTACTTAATCAATAAATTTCCTCTTCAACGTCTCTTCTGATTCTTATAACAGGGTGCATTCTGGGGCATGATGATCGGCTTTGTGATTGGTGCAATTAGAATGGTGCTGGACTTTACGTACCAGGCCCCTCGTTGTGGAGAGCCCGACACGCGGCCAGCCATCACGGCTAATGTGCACTACATGTACTTTGCACTGCTATTGTTCTGGATCACTGGTATTGCCATAGTGGTGATCAGCCTGTTGACAAAGCCTTCCGAGGGTGCAAATGTGAGTTACAGTCTGTGTTAATGAGTTTTTTTAATGGGATTCTTGGGGCCTTTCGATTGTATAGGCTGTAGGCTGTTCCAGCAGTTTTGAACTTGTGGATTAGTTATTGGTACACGAGTTATTGGTACATGGTATGGGAGAAATCATTCCGCTCGCTCACTCACTCACTCACTCACTCACTAAGGTGTTAGCACGCCAAAGAGCCTGGCAAGGAGCTTGATAATAGCAATAGATGTTCGACTGAGTCAATATTTCATATTGAAGGTGTAGCCATTGTAACATACCTTCTGGGAATACTAAAAAGAACTTAATTCCTTCCTTGTTTTTTTTTTCGCTTTCAAGGTCGGAATTTCATATCATACAAAATTCGCTCGAGTCATGCGAAGCGAACGGTCAACAGGTAGTCTTTAAGGGCTCATTGATATATTCCGTTACTATGCAACACCACTGCTATGCTCGCCGGAGCAGATGCGATTTTACGCTAGCCTCAGAAAACAACCGACTCGGGCGATATGAGTCGGCTATTTTCTCAGGCTAGTTTTACGCGTGCCCACTGGCCACCCGATAGTTCTAATACTTACACATGTTTGTAAGTTTTGTTCGTGGTTTACCTGAAAGGTTTTCATGAATGAACGCAAGTGTTCAAAAGTCGATGCAAGCCGTGACAGGTGCGAATGTCGCTGGAAAACGAAAAGCTTGGGTTATCGTGTGAATACTTGACAAAAAACTCAATCAGATAATTTTGAAGGAATCGTTAAGGACTCGAAAGGCAACTGTACTTGAAGCTACAGTACACCTACAATGAAGCCTTGGCCGCAGCTGATATGGTCTTACTAAGTTCTAGAAGGGAATCCATTTGTAAATCATTTGTTCAGTCCATGAAAGATAATTTAGACCATCCCCTACCATTTTTATGTCCTAAGTCAACAACAACCAGAATACCATATACTGAAATATAACTGAAAAGGTGGTGACAAGAACCGCTAGAACCAAGAGATCCCAGGATGATGATGAGGAGGAGGAGGAAGGAGGGGAGGAGGGAGGGAGGGAGGGAGGGAGGGAGGGAGGGAGGGAGGAAGGGAGGACGACGACGATTATTATTATTAGTCAAAACCGCTAACGATAATCATACAATGGTTTCCACCCCTCCCCCCTTATTTTTGTAAACTTTGCAGATCTTCCACAAAATTCGCAAACGATATGTTGTATTAATTATGTTTAGTACCAAGACTATGATTTAAAAGCTACTTCTTCATTCAGTCCCTTTCTAACGGGGGAGAGTCCTACTAGTAACGGGAAATACATATGCTTTACCACCCCTCCCCCCTCAATTTTGCAAGGTTCACAGATCTCACCCAAAATCGAAATAAATATGTTATGTTCGTCGTGTGTAGTACCGAAACTAAGATTTTAAAGCTGCAACTTCATTCAAGACACTTTTAATGGGGAGGGCACCGTTGTTTACAGGAAATGCATATGATCTTCCACCCCTCCCCCCTCAATTTTGCAAGGTTCGCATTTCTTACCCCAAATTTGCAACCAATATTTTGTGGTCGTCGTGTTTAGTACCAAAACTATGATTTTAATGCTGCAATTTTATTTAATCCAGTTGTGTACAGGAAATTAGAAAATCAAGCTGTCCCAGCATACTTTGCGGCCAAAAATAAAAGGGCGATGGATTTTTACGGGTAGAAAGGAACATCGTAGAGAGATGGGATTTTTACTAAAATGTTACCCATAGAAAACTGCAGGGGGTCTTCTTAATTTGGTTGACATTAAAGTTAATGACAGCCAAAATAAAATTTCAAAACGGCTTAACCCCCCCTGAACTTAATTTGCGCGAGTAATATATCAACAATTTGATCTAGTTGGGCGAGACTACATAAGATAGGCTGGTTTTTATTTCACTAACTATTCGCTACATACCGAACATTAATTAATTATTTAATGATTGTATTATTTCTATGATTATTATTATTAAAGGAAAATAATTAATAATATGTACCGGCAAGCGTATTTCACATTCACGTGCACGGTAGTGCCAACACAGTGAAGTCAGACAGGAAATCGCCGATGAATGGGACTCTCAGATGTAGACGAGCCCTTCTCGCTATTGATAGATTGATAGAATATCTAATATTATCTATAGTTGTCAAAGTTACAGAAGCTGAAAGGCTGCTTTCAGCGAGAACATGGCTTCTAAAAATACGAAGAAAAGCACGGCTACCTCATGATCAGTAAGCTACAAAGGATATGAGCTTATAAAAATAAGAATAATTATTACTTACAAGTTTGTTCGTATTCTTCTACATCTCTTTTCAACTCAAATCTTCCATAAACATGCACTGCCTTTTTGTCGCCAGATAATTATTTTGGGTTCCTGGTAAAGTTGTGATTGAACCTCAGTACATCTAATGGATTCCTAAGCTCATTGCAAACAGTCGAGCTTGGCTGAATACTCCATTCTGCAATGAGCTAGCCCCAAAACTGGTCATTGTCGGAGGAAATGGGAGAAAATGCACATCCATTTCGATCAATTATTGTAGACTTTACTCCAACAACAGTTCTGCGACTATTATACATATATTTTGGAAACCGACAATAAATGCCAAAGTTATGGCTTTTCATTCGCAAAAAAGCTTAAAATTGGACCAAAAAGTGTTGTAAAATCCGCAATTTTTGTCGTAATGGCAAACGCATGCTCGGTTTTATGCACCTTAATTCGTAGGTTCGGAAAATATTCATAGATTAATAGTAGCTCAATAATCCATGGATAATTTAGAAATGTTCTGATTTTGATGACGTCATTAGACTACCCGAGGAGTCACCTTGAGAATAATTATTGCCCACTCTTTAATTTTCTGGGTTTTGTGAGGCTGCAAACTTTCCTTAGCAACGGTAGATTTAAATATGTCAATGAGCCCTTAAACCTCTAATAAACATGGAATGTTATTTTCCAGACTGCTCGCCTTACTTGGTGGACACGTCATGATGAGTTTTCCACCACAGATCACCTGGAGACAGACAGAGATGATGAGTTCGCTATGGAGCAGGTGTCACGTGATAAGAAGGAGGAGGCGCCAGCAGAGGGTGATGACGGACAGCCCGTGAAGGAACAGCATGTTATCTTTGTTGAAGGTGAGTATACTTGCAGATGTCTTTTTGCACAAAGGTATTGAAAAACACATGAAGAATTCTAACTGAGGTCATACTGGGCGTAGTGCATTTTACGAAGTACTGTTTATATACTAGGTGTTTGTTGTATGTTTACAGGATCTCCTCCATCTCGCATCAAGCGGTTCTACAGTTGGTTCTGTGGTTATGAGGGTGGTAGCGAGGAAGCCAAAAAAGCAGCCTCAGAACACCAGCAGAGGATGGCTGTGATAACATCCCTGGAGCAGGATCCACGCGCTAAAACCTTCCTCAATATCAACGTAGTGATTATTCTCTGTATTGGATTGTTTTTGTACATCTATTTCTCAGTGTGAAAGTAGTTGAATTTTAGAAACATTAATTAAACGCTAGACATTGCTGTGTTGCTCTTAGACTGACCTTACTTTCTTCTACTGCACAAATTTCGGAGATAGTTGGCACCTTTTGTCAGTCTCAAAGAGTAAACATACTGTTGTATGGCTCAGCACTTTTGACTGCAGCCTAAAACCACGAATTGTTTCGTAACGTACACCAACAGTCATATATAAAGCATTCTAAACGTTTCGATCAAAATGGATGAATGATAACAATGCCTTCTGACCGCTTATCTTTTTCTTTTTCATCACTGACTTGTTTACCCTTGTTCAATTACTACTCTGTTCTCTTTCCACACCTAAATATTGTTAAATAATGTTAGCGTAAGCCTCCTAGATGAGCTAATACGCTCTTGAGGCAAACGCTAAGAATCTATGAACTGTTGAAAACGCGAACAGCAGTGTTTTATCAAGTTTACAAATTCGAGGGCGAAGTCCGAGAATGTTTAGACTTGATAAAACACGTGCTGTGAGTGTTTTAAACGGCTTCCAAAACGCTCTAAGAATGCAATGAAAGAAAGACGCACATCTCAAGGGAATGGTTACTTAATGAACCATTGAACCTTTGTATTCACAACGCCATGCAAAATATTCGAGTAATCACCACCTGCAATTACGAATATCTCAAGGGAATGACATGAAGAAATTACCCATACTATGTTGTTTGAAACGGCGTTTCGCAATGCAAGAAGAACCTGCACTTGAAGGTTTGGTGTCGTGGTTTACCTCGATAAAGTTCAAGACTTGGAAAGCGATTTGACTGACTTGACTGACTGACTTGACTGACTCCGGCACAAAATATGTAAGTTTAATGCACGTTTTTATTATTTTACGGCTTTGAGTTTGGTTTAATAATTGGAACTAAACAGTGTATCGGTAAACAAGTAATGGTAGTTGGATAACTTCATTTAAAAAATATTATCTGTGTATCTCGGTAGTCTGCTCATATTAGTAAATTTAGTGCAAAATTTATTATCTAGGTACCTTATGTTCCGTGTACTTTTTGCTATCTTTGGGTCTTTATCAATGAATTCTTAATTAGGATGAAACTTTATATAAAATGTCATGTTCATTAGTACTCTTTATATAAAACGTTCATCCTAATTAGCAATTCAATGAGAAAGCTGAAACATCAATAGAAATCGCATTGTCTCAATCATTAACCCCGTTTCCCCCTGGGACAGAATTCAAATCCCTCCGCGGGCCTTTTAGAATGATGAGATTTTGTCAGGTATAAAGTATAATACACGTGACTGATTTGCTTCATCTGATTCGACAACGTGCTCATTAATTATTCATGAGTTTTTTGAAGTTTAAATATAAAAAAAACTTAGCACCTGTACTTGTAGTGCAAATGTATTAATTCAGTCTTGCTTTAGTTGGACGCCGGAAGTGACGGAACCGGTTAGGACCAACCGTCAAATAGCCTCGGTCTGGCGAAGCTTAATAGGGACCTTACGCAACCAGGACGGCGACGGCAGTGACGACGGGAGGTCGATAAGTGTTTTCTCCCGAAATCTGGTGTTTACTAGTTCCTTTATTCACTTTTAATTACGTTTCACAACCAGGTCTTCGAAAAATATGATAAGCATAAAGTTTTGCTCACGCCGAACGAAAAACAGAGTGATTTACTTTCTTACGTTTGCGCTCTCTTGTAAACGTAAACTTTGGGGTTTTCACGTTGTGTTTTTCCAGACAACGGTTGAAATGTAGTCGACTGCGTGCATTTTCACGTGCAGTTATTGTATTTTGTAATTAAGGGTATTGTTTTATGCCGTCGTCCTAGACGTTGCCGTCTTGGTTGCGTAAGGTCCCCAGGCTATCTGACGGTTGGTACTAACCGGCACTTCCGGCGTCCAACTTCGTTGGCTGCCAACCTCGAAGGACTTGAAAATGGGCGAGAAATTGTTTGATTTCTCCAGACTGTGGTATCGCTGGATCTTAAAATTGGGGTAGGGATGAGTTCATTTATCATTCTATGGCCTGCCGTAATTTGGAGTGAGCGAAGTGTGATTTTCGTGGCAAAGATTACAGGTTATGCATCGTATATATGTCGGTTGTTTCCAGCCTTTTCCTATTATTAGGAGGTGAGGGAAAGAGGTTCGAAAAAAAACAGCGGAAACGACCCTAGAAGAGCTCAGAGGTATAAATAACCACAACTGAAACATTGTAGGATGAAGTCGTGTATTTATTTGTCTAACATACATGTTTTGGAAGGATTTATAATATGAACTATTCAAGCGATATTTGTAAGCGTATAAATACACAAATCTTGAGATTGGGCTGCCTGTGGTTTTCTCTGAGAACGAAGTCATTGTGCTCAATCGACGAATCGGTGAACGGTGAAATCTGCAGGGCAGACCCACGAACGTTTCAAATAGAAATACATATCAGCCATTAGAAGAGCGTAATGGAATGGAGTTACTTTTTATTGAATCGTCAAATACAGTAGATGCCACTAGAACACACCACTACAACATTTCGTCCAAGGTTTTTCAGACTGGTGGTTACGGTTTCGTTTACTCAACAGGATATTAATAGGGACTTTAAGCAACGACAGCATAAAACAATAGCCTTAATTACAAAATATAATAGCTGCACGTGAAAATGCACCGTTCTCTGCAAAAACACAACGTGAAAACCCAAATTGTACGTTTTAAAGAGAACGTATAAGAAAGTAAATCCGTTTTTTGTTCAGCGTGAACGGAACTCTATACTCGGTCCGTGATATTTTTCGAAAATCTGGTTGTGAAAAACAATTCAAGGGGAATAGTAGACACCGAATTTCGGGAGAAAACACTTTTCTACGTCCCGTCGTCATCGTCGTCGCCGTCCTGGTTGCTTAAAGTACCTAATATGTCGTGCTTCGTTAGTTCTAACTGCTCTTTCCTCATCCGTGTTAGGCTCCAGGATAGATAACGTGATTAATACGAGTTCTCACTGACCTATTTGTCACACCATATTCTAGCCGCTACACGGACGTATTTTTCACTCTCATATTGCAGTCAGTTCAACAAAATCGTCTGACAAATTCTTGAACAACGTTTTGGTAATTTTACATTTGAAACAGCTTATGAAGAGAACCGGCTAAATCAAGACATCGACTACATTTCTATTTGACATTTACTTCACCTATTGTGTGCTGAAAAGTTCGTGCCGGTCTGCCCTGCAGATTTCACCGTTCAGCGTTTGGTCGATTGTGCACAATGACCTCCTCGAAAATACACGGAGGTGTTGGTTTCCTTCGGTACTCGTTCATCACTACTCCCGAAGAAAAGCCACGTTCAACCACAGGCTGCCTGTGGTCCAACTAGCACAGGCAGCCCATGAAACAATGTCAAGATGACGGTACCTCGGCTCGTTACATGCTACATTAGCTGCAGAAACCGTCGAATTTTAGAACTTACAAAGCGAGGAAATAAGCGATGGATCGATTAAACGAGTGCTAGAGGAATGTAAGAAAGGGTTTCTGGAGGTAAAATTCTGAAAGTTAGGATTTTCGAAGAATTACGAGCCTCGAAGAGTCGCCACATGGATTAATAGTGTCTCGTGTTTCCCGCCTTCTCGATATTTATATAGGGGAGGGGGAAAAGTCCAGAAGTGCCTCAAACCAGAAATAAACACATCAGTGATGAAGAGGAACAACTTCACAACACACAGGTAAGATTTCATGACTTTATTGATCAGTTCAGTACAGTTTTAGATTTTTTTTTTATTCCCATACATTCCTTGTAAAAATCATTAGCTTGGGCTGCCTGTGGTATAACACAAAGAACACTCGTCCTGGAGATTAGCCTGTATTTTAACGTTATCCTGTTACAGTTGCATTCTGATTGATTAATATGATTCTAAATTATAATAACTATTATTTGTAATGACATTGCAACGGTGTGTGTGGTTATCTAATGCATCAGATAACACTACACAAGACCAAGAGGTTATGCATATAGATTTCAGTAGTGTATTTGTACATGATTAATACGATTCTCAATTATAAAAACTATTATTTGTAATGACATTGCAACGGTGTGTGTGGTTATCTAATGCATCAGTTAACACTACACAAGACCAAGAGGTTACGCATATAGATTTCAGTAGTGTATTTATACACAACTACTAGTTCTCTATAAGCACAAGTATACTGTAGAATATGGGGGTTCTGGCCCACCACCCTCGTTTTTTGTTGCAATCCCGCAATCCCGCCTATCGCGGCAACGTCTTTCTACGCTCGCTACGTGCCGACAACAAAATCGATATTGACTAAATGCTGATCTCATAGCTCCTCATATCGCAACGACTTTTGCTAAACTCGACCTCACTGGAGTACCAGATAAGTTACTACCTAGAAATCACGGCACTACTTTGCTCCAACAAATAGTCTATGAGGTCGTTCATACGGCAATTGAAGGCTATATTGGTATCCACTCCATACTTCACACCAAAGTAGTTGGAGCAAGCTACGAGGTGCTACGCCGTGCAGGAGCATGTATCTCTCTTATTGACGTTGTTAAACGGTGTGTTATAAGTAAGTGTGCGGTTGTACGTTTTATCAACGAGTTGCTTGCTTACCATTCCCACTTCGAGCCCATCTATACAAAACATGGTCTAGCTAGTGGTTGACACGCCGTTTCTCGATATGGAAGTATGTACCACGCTCGCTTCTCTCATAGGAAATATCAATCTTTAACCCAACTTTGCTCGCAGCTCTTTTCGAAGCTCTTTCCGAATTTGTTCCACACTTTTTTCACCCTTACCCATGCAAAGCTGTATGACGAATTTCAACCCTCATAACCTCGTATTTTTCTGCTTCGGCAAGTATGAGAGTGAACTCAGAGTCAGACACTTTCTCATCATGCAAGGCTTTTGATACAAGATCACGAAGCGTATTCACTTTCGTTTTTGCCAACATAGCGGTTTCCTCATGCTTAGAAACTTTGAATCCAAGCGTTTTAGCCCCAACAGCTGTAGAGGCTGAAATTACCCCACAGATCCCACCAATAACACCGAGGGGTAGCCCCACTATAACACCAAAGCCGGTTAGCGCAACTGCTAGTCCTGAACCGGATAAAAGCACACTTAGGCTACCTGTGGTCACAGCGACCCCATGGACAATTCCCTGCGCTCGGGCATACTTTTTACGCATACTCTCATAGTGTTTTTCTTGGGCTTCAATGATTGCAAGCGTTTCACACACTTTTTGCAGGCGAAAGCTCTCTCCAGAGATTGTAGGATAAATCGGCAGTGCCGTCGGAAAGGTTTGAATTGAATCGCTTGCGATTATATGTGTGGCAACTATGACTAAACAAGGTTAAGCTTTAACACGTAGTGCAGGGGCCAGTTGTGAAAGTCGATCACTACACCACTTTTCGTACGTATGGATATGCGAAGCCTGTTCGAAGGCCAGGCAGCCATTTCTATGGGATCCTGCATGTGCTACGTACGTAACTTGTTGGAATTTACTTCCACGAATCTGGAGACATGCAAGAGTTTGCGAGGGATTGGCCTGGGTGGCACTTTTTATAGCTGTGAGGGAGCCCTGTGGATCCACCAGATCACAGCAGACATACACCTCTTTGAGGGTTTTCAGGGTAATGCGGTGTGTGCTTGGCTGGAACCCAACTCGATCTGCATCAGATATTTTTTCACAAATTCTTAGCACGCTACATAGAGAGTCGGACATGTGAAACCGATTCAAGATCTTCAGATAATGCTCCCCCAGCTCTGGACAGTTAGAGAACTCTATAGCTTTATTGTCGACCGCGATCTTGAAGAGCCTTATCAGTTCAGAGAGATCGTAATTTCCAACAGGTTTACGATATTTTTGGGTTCGTTGTCCATTAGTATCCCACCAGCTATAAACACCCTCTTCCTTTAAATTGTACCAGCTGTTTGGAATAGTAACCTCGAGGAGGGTCACACTATGTATCGCCAAGGTCTCAGGGAGGTAAACAGTATGGTCGGGCGAGGTACAGGTGATATTAAGTATAACCATTGCAGCAGTATTAAAGGTAAGCCCCTATTCGATATAAGTAGAAAGCTTCAATACGATGCCGTTTGTACAGTCGAACACCTGTTTGTGGATGGAGTTCAAGAAGAAATATCCACATGCTGACTATTCTCAATTTACCACTCGAGCATCCGAGTTCAATGGGAAGAGCTTTTCGTATGTCATATTCTTAGACAAGGGGGAAGAACGCGTAGCTACCATAACTCGCCTGACGTACAAAAACGTATTGATGTTGCACTAGGTGGTAGGGCCGCCAGCTTCCCGCAAGAAGATAAAAAGGTCGCAAAACTGAATGCCGATCTATTGGAGAAGTTCAAGAAAAAATACCCACATGCAGATCTTCACCAGTTTTATGCATCCACGAATATAGATGGTCCAGGCAAATATTCAACTAGCATTTTATTTAGAGACGGAGATTCTAGTTATGATGTTTACGGCGATGATGTCTCCAAGCTACCCGAGGCTATTCAAAAACGTATTGATGATGTACTGTGGGATGTGCACGGAGGTTTCCCATCTACCTTGATACTAGACCAAAGTGTGAAATATCCCATTTCAACGGTTCCATATACCGAAGTAGCCCCCGATCTCGATCTAAAGACTTTGCATATATACGTCACACCAACGGAATCATTCAAAAGCGGCGCCAGGGACATATTCAAGGAGACCGTTGTGACATATAAAACAGCCAAGGAGGCTAGGAAATGGCTGTCGGCTCCGGATTTAAAATATTGGCCTCAACAGTTGAATTTCGCAACGTGGTGTGCAACTGCTGGCTGTGGAGTATCGTTGGCCGACCCTGCTTTCAAAACATACCCTCCTATTGTTCAAGGGTTCCTACGATTTCACATATATTTCACAATACGACGAATTTTGTATGAACTTGGCGGATCTTATGGAGTGCCTCTCCCTGACGACTCCGCCTTCAAGCAATGCGATAACCTCTATAGCAAAGTGGCTCTTAATAAATTGATTATAGAGTTTGGCTTATCTAACACACCAGACTTCCGATGGAAAGGAGGCCGGAATAACGGGTTGGGGGATATATTCGTTTACTACCCGGGTTACGGCTATACGAATGAGTATGAGGCCAGGAGAGATGACCCCAAACTTTACACCTGGAACAGCCAGGGGTTTTATTTATTCACCGAGCAGGGGGGTAAGTCAGCCGATGCTAATAATATTGCCTTTATTAGAAACGATGAGCACAAAGGAAAAAAATACAATTGGTTTGCGC
Source organism: Actinernus sp. WN-2022 (assembly GCA_030867875.1). NCBI lineage: Eukaryota > Metazoa > Cnidaria > Anthozoa > Actiniaria > Actinernidae > Actinernus > Actinernus sp. WN-2022. The sequence continues at coordinate 186,649,321 of JAOWCC010000577.1, forward strand.
CCCCAATCGGAAAGGGTTTGACAGAAGCTGGATTGGTCAGAGTGAATCGCTCAGTCGAGGCTTTCGTATATTGCGTTCTAACCTCCCAAACCAACGTACACACATCCATCCTCAATCTAGCGGGAGGGGCTAAATCCGAGTTCAAAGTCATGCTTGAAGCATCAATCATTATAAACGATTTACCCAAAAGCGTAACAAATTTTCAGTTGGTTATTAAAGACACAAAAAAAGAGGCTTAATCTAGCCGTAGCTATAGATGTGTGGTTATTACCAAGTAATCTGGTGGTCGACTTCGGCAAACACGAGGGTTATAATAACGCACTCACGGGGGCCACAAAAGATATGCAGCTGGGTACTAACAACCATGTAAATACGGAGAACACAAAACAGTCTCCTACACATATGGAAGGACCACACCAAAAGAAACACTTACCACACCAAGCTGCTACTACGCAGGTACCAAAGGCAAAGCCAACTACGACGCATGTATCAAAGGCCACGCCTACTATACGAGTAACACAACACGAAACCAATCTGGCGGTGGCTTCGATTGCTGCAGCTGGTGCTGCCTGGTTGATGTTTCGTTAGCGTTTCTTGTATTGCTCCACTCCGAACACAACTACGGCTACGATCAACAGCCAAACATTCTTCGCCAAGAATCCTATGACATCACCAGCAGCGCTAAACAAGAAGCTAGCAATTGCCCCAGCCATTTTAGGTAAAATATCCTTCATCGTTTTTCCTAGTTCTTTTAACTTTTTGGCAATATCTTTGGCAATGCTAGCCAGGCTCTTCGACATCATGGAAACTATGACACCAATCACAGTCCCTGTCGCGGTAAGCACCCCAAGCACTGTTAATCCGTACTTCTTGAAAATAGCTTTGACCCTATCCCGCAGCGACATGCGCCCATCGATGTCCTCGATCTCTTGCTCAACTCCTTGAATCTCTTTTTCGATAGAGTCTATTTGCTCCTGAGCTTTGACCTTTTCCGCATCAGTCGAATCAATATCTTTGACGACAGCCTCAGCTACTGTCTTTTTCTGTTTTAGGACTTCGATCTTCCCTTCTTTTTGTTCTATGACCTCTTCAGATGAGGGTCCTAGGGCGTTTTTTATGGTCTTTGGTAGCTTATCGTTGAGGGCCAACTCCTTTGCAGTTTCGAAGAGGTGGTGATCCTTGGCATTCTTCTGGTTGGTGAGTTTTACCCAGACCCTATCGTACTCATCCACACGAGCTATGAATTTATCGTACTTGACTTCGGAGAACCTAGCAAGTATCTTTTTCCCTGCCTTTTCCATCTGCTGTTCGGCAAGCTTAAGTTCGACTTCCGCGGGGGAAGGCGTTTTGCCTTCACTGAATGATGTCTCTTTCGTGCCGTCGTCGATCGCACCAGCTTCGTCAGGATTTAGCGTTTCCATGGGTATCCACTCAGAAGTGCCAGGACCAAATATGTCATCATCATCATCATTATCATCATGTGTAATTAACGGAGTCTCGTCAGTTGTGTCAGTTGGATCCACCTCACCATCCATATTGGACGTAACTATGTAGCTTGCTATATTCAACATGATATCGTCGAAGCTAGTTCCAGCACAAACACGCAGAGAACCACTTGGACTAAAAGCTCGACGCATTCTATATAGACGCACTTTCGCACCATCATCTGCCAACCCAGAGAGACACTCTATGTTGCTATTCCAAAACTAGGAGAAAACATTGTCCTAGTCCCAGGCAGCTTTGCACTCTTGGCTGACATTGCATTGTCTGGTGGACTCAACACCAATCGCGTGGTAGCCAATGTTGGGCGCTGTTTAGTATCTCATCGTAGGTGTAGAATTGGAACAGAGGTATACGTAATAGAAGACCTTGCCCGACCAGATCTCCTACAAACATATTACGATCTCTATCTTTCTACTCCAGAGCGAGAAGCTCGGATTCAACAAGGTATTCAGACAGAGAACGTGAACAAGCTTCGCTCAAAGACTAACGGTGCAACCGCTTCGAATGATGGAGAAACTGCGATACTGGCTGCATATGGTTCAAAGTATAGAATTCCATTAGATGTTGACATTCTAACACGACATGGAGCTCTGTATCCCCACGCCCTCCACGACATTATTTCGTTTGATTTGGTTCTAGCACCTGCTAACGATATAGTGGTGGGATCAGATACGACCAAGATAGGCACATACAAGCTCAACAACATACAGCTGGAGTATGAGGTCATCGAGGATGAAAAACTCGCCAGACAAGCACAACACGCATATACCACAGGTGCTGCCTTCCTGTTCAACTACGCTTTACACTCCAAGACTGTACCTATTAACAAGGTATCAGACACTCTGGTGTTCCAAAACATCAGTCCCACGTAGATCCTTTACTGGACTACTTCTCCTTTTTGTAGCACCACATACCGCAGATACCCGAGATAGCGAGTCATTCACCAATCCAGGTATCACTAAGGTGGAGGTAGATGTCAATGGAATTCCAAATTTCTTCTTTCAAGATGGCATGCCACCACCAGATTTCTGGGAGGCTGCCAAGGGTTGGTTTGGCACATGAGTTGATGTTGATCCGCAAATGACCCCCATGACACCCCACAAGTTCTACAACAACAAATTTGCCATCTTGGTTGATTTTCGCACAGCAAAGGATGCAGTTGTTCATGGCGATGGTTTGGCCCAAACAGGTGGTGGAAAAGACATCGACCTTCGTGTGCATAGGAGTGGAGGTAGTGGAACTGTTAACATGCACATCTTCGTTCTGTCAGATGCTCAGATCAATATATTGAATGGAACCCTTCATAGTTTCACATACTAGCTGTTTGCAATGGATGCCCTGGTAGAACACATTCCATTCAATGCCCTAGTAGTAGGTCCCACAAATTGTGGAAAAACGGCTTTTCTCATAGAGCAACTTCGTGGCCCATTTCGTGGTAAGTTCGACTAATATAGTACTAGTATGCCCCACATATGCCCACAACAAAACCTATCGTGGATTTGCCGTTGGTCTCGGAGCTCCAGGTCCACAAGTTTGCTCACATATGCTTTTGTTTACGTCATCCCTTTACAGTCGTGTTAGAGCTGCCTGCACCACATAGTATATTGTAGTTTAATGTTCAAATTTCGTGCATTGTACAAAATCCAAGCATGTGATTGGCTAATGAGCGTGCATTATTGGTGACCACAGCACTCGACCCAGACCCTCTCTTACCTAGGGAAAGGGAGACCTAGTCCTTCGCTTTGTAAGTAACTTAGTTACGTGTTTGGACGGCTTGGAAAACCTCATCGCATATTAAACAGTGAAAATGCAGACAATTACTAGAAAGGTAACGGCAGGATTGAACTCTGTTGCCTGTGTGACAGAAGATATATATTTTGAGGCGAACATTTGCATAATCGCTCGTTGGAAATGGCTGATTTGCGAGTGCTGGAAGTACAACTTTACAAGTCAACATGTGTCCGAGTGAACAAAGGTTTCTACAACACTCTAGTAGTCTTACTTAAGAAATGGATTGTATTTCCGAGACCTTACTCTGTCAATAAGAGGAGAAAATTAAACGAGAATTCAGTGGATAGTTCGAAAACCCAGGATATTTGATTTGGAAAATGTTTGCATCGGAGCCGAGCACATAGCCCGAGGCCGGGTTCGAGTCAAGATTTCAATTCACTGCCCCACTGGAATCTGCAGCTTAGTTATTTTCGAATGAAAGAAACTATTAAAGAAAGCAGACTTTACTGTATTCAATTATGTAAATACATTAACCTGGCGATTGTGCAATCAGTGCAATCTGATTGGTTTGAATTTGACCTTTAACGCATGCGCAGAACGCTTGCTACATGAAATAATAATTAAAAAAAAAAACGACTTGCATTTTAGGACCCGTCGCTGCCACAGGCAGCCCGAGTAATAAGAGCTGCGATTTCAAATCTGTAATGCGAGAACTATTTTGTGTTTGACCTGAGTGAATAATATAGAATGATAAAATAAGGCTGCCCGCCTGAATCCTTTTATACCTTAAGGCTACTATTTATTGCGGCAACTAATCTTTGCGATTTTTGCGATTTTTCGCAAATCGCAAAGATTAGTTGCCGCAGTAATTTCTACTCGCAAAATTTACCCTGTTTTGCAGTTTAAGCAATAAAGAAACGGTTATTGTTTTGTTGTAAATGTGGCACGTTTTGTTGTTTAATACTACCAATTTTGCCTCCACTACACAATACAGACACACACAGTCATATAGGATACTTGGGGATGTCGGTCAGCCGAGCCCGACAGCGTTTATTCATATAATTGCTCATAATAGCTTACAGGCATTCGTTCTTCAACTTTTGATCTCTATTTATTACTATTATTAATTATTGCGACACTGCCGGATACGAAAACCCAAAACCACTGTGTGGACTAAACGGGAACGTATACTCCCACCAATGCAGTGCCGCCAACTCTGGGAGCTGAGGTCATCTAAATACATAATTGCTCATAATAGCTTACAGGCATTCGTTCTTCAACTTTTGGTCTCTATTTACTACTATTATTAATTATTGCGACACTGCCGGATACGAAAACCCAAAACCACTGTGTGGACTAAACGGGAACGTATACTCCCACCAATGCAGTGCCGCCAACTCTGGGAGCTGAGGTCATCTGAATACTTTTAGTCCGATATGATAAATACAATCTTATGCCGATTTAAATTAAACTCGGACGATTCTAACCTAGTCAGGATGGTTTCCCTTAATGTTCGTTATGCCTCCGGCTTCTCGATCCAATCATTTAAAAAAAAAAAAAAATGAAGCAAGGTAGCAAGGCTGACCTAGAATGAATTCAACCTCTTAACAGTCACCTACTTATGGCACACTACATTACCCATAATTCTCAGCACTACTCTCCCCAGGCTTCTGTTCCGTGCCAGCAAAATATTCATTTCTGTGAATTTCGTACCTCAACTAACATAAATTACACATTTTGCCTCCACTACACAATACAGACACACACAGTCATATAGGATACTTGGGGATGTCGGTCAGCCGAGCCCGACATGCATATAGATTTACAAAGGTAGGGCCCGAGTGGTGAACCCGTTAGCCTTTGCCACTGACGTGACGTTAGCATTAACATATTTCCATCTATCATGCCGCTGGAAGTTTCTGTCTGGGATACGAGAATTAGCGGCTGAAAAAGCTCCGCCAGACCTTTTGGAATGTGTACTAAATTTGGAATTATCGGGGACAATATCTTTAAATAATTTCTTAAACAATCCCCTAAAATAGAGTGGCTAACATGCTTTTTCATACGCAAAAGGCGTTTCTGCTTATGGATCCAAATAAAATATCACTGGAATTTCGTTAATTCCGGCCTTAGACATATATATGTATATACAACCTTAATAACTGGACAAAATACGATTTATGCTAGATGTAGACTTGGATGTCTCTATCAAATACTGTAAATATAGGGCCAATGAAATGGATTGGCGGAAACAGATTTTACTTATAAGAATTCATGTGCAAATAATGTCCATCTATTAAATGCTGTAAGGTAGGGTTCAGTAGTCCCTCTGGATCTGGATGCTAGAACTGCTTTATTTCAGGTTCTCCTTTAGCTGTTTGGTTCTATCACTGGTAATGTCTGATAACCACAACTCGTTAATGTCTGATAACCACAACTCGTTGGCAACTTCTGGAGAAAGAAAAATGAAACAAACGAAAAATAAGGGCATACAGTGAAAGCAGTGATATGGCAAAGACCATGTCAGTATTGAAGTATCGATAAATTTCATAACATGGTAAGATTATAATGCCCATCCAAGGCGTGGCCACAATGCCTGATACACCCCTTCAGGGTACCCCTTTAGGGCCTACTGAAAACACATTTTCAGCGATTACGTGTTACACAAATTCTTTCAAAATCTGTGCAGAAACATAACACCATTCCTAGTTGAAAAACTTAAACATTTATTGCCAAATATACAATTGTTAATTGGCTTTACCTCTCATAAACAACTCAGGATTATTTATTGCTTAAAACTACCCAATCTTGGACGAAATCACTCCAATGTATCCCATCTGAACAAAGTACAGGCCAGAAATGACCCAATTTCACAGCGGTACAATTACCATGCCTCTAGCATTACTTACTCGTGTAATCAATTACTTTACGAGTCAGATAGACAGGCTGACATATTAAGCAATTGTTGTTGTAACTCCCTATCCTGGGAAAATGCATTTCCCCACAAAATCGTGGTCAATAATACAGAGTATTAAGCTTTGGCACCTTAGCCTTTGGCACCTTAGCCTTTTATTGTTTAAAACTACCCAATCTTGGACGAAATCACTCCAATGTATCCCATCTGAACAATTGCAAAGTACAGGCCAGAAATGACCCAATTTCACAGCGGTACAATTACCATGCCTCTAGCATTACATACTCGTGTAATCAATTACTTTACAAGTCAGATAGACAGGCTGACATAAGCAATTGTGGTCATAACTCCCAATCCTGGGAAAATGCATTTACCCCACTATATCGTGGTCGATAATACCGAGTATTAAACTTTGGCACCTTAGACTTTGGCACCTTAGCCTTGTAACAAGCATGCGAACCTATCGCACGTGTGTGGACCCCATATAGGACTTCAGAACCGTTCATTACAATTTTGGCTGCGTTTACATTGTCTGTAAAATGCATTTACCCCGCAAGTTCGTGGTTGCTGATAATGAGTATTAAACTTCGGCAACTTAGCCTTGTAACGGCATGCGAACCTATCGCACGTGACCCCATGAATGGTGAATACTAAGAAATGCGTAGTCATTAATAGTATCGATGATCGTCATAATCTATTATTCAACTAATTTCTTCAACATAAGAATTTAGCTATCTTGGAATCCATTGTGCCTCCAAACTTATTCCCTTGATACAGTTCTGATAAGTATCTAAAGCGATACCGAAACTGCAGATAGGCCGGGACCTCAGAGCCATTCATGACAATTTTGGCTACGTTGTTTACATTGTCAGTAAAATGCATTTACCCCGCAAGTTCGTGTTTGCTGATAATGAGTATTAAACTTCGGCAACTTAGCCTTGTAACAGCATGCGAACCTATCGCACGTGTGCTGACCCCATAAATGGTCAATACTAAGAAATCCGTCATCATTAATAGTATAATCTTCATAATCTATTATTCTACTAATTCTTCTGCATAACAATTTAGCTATCTAGGAATCCATAGGTCTGTGATAAATATCTAAAATGATGAAATGAAGATATGGCACCTAGAAGGTTCATGACAATTTTGGCTACATTTATATAAATGTCTGTAAGCCATGACACAGTTTATGAGCAAACACTTTGACAGACAGAAAGACTGTATACAACCGGCTCTATTAAGTAGAAATTTGAGACATTTCAATTTCTGACCTATTTTGGTGGAAAAACCTTTCTTCAAAGTCTAATGTACTTCCACATGCTGTAGCGGATGCGTCACTGAAATAGACTCGGTCAGTCTATGTTTAACAGGTCGTAAAGGGATACCGTTAAGTTTATTAACAACCAAAGTTCTATAACAGACAGAATAAGCCGAGTAACATACAACTGCTGATTTGGTAGCGGAATTGCAGAGTGATAACAGCGTGAATATTCCTTGTCGTAAGTCTAGAAACATTCCCCATTGCACACAATTACAACTGAAATAACTTTGCCGCAAAATATTGCCAATTTTCTTAACATGGAATGTGGAACTTAATGAATGGAACACTGTGGTAAGATCTTTTGACAAGGTTTGAATTCTTTTATCTTTAGCAGAAATGGTAGCATCTGAAGCGTTAAAGTAATTAGGGCACCAAATATATTTCCAATGAGAATTAACTTCATTAGGTAGGAACTGAACTTAAACAGATCGGAATGCACTTGTAAACTGACAATTTGCCGTGCTAGAATATAACTGAATGTTAATACAAATCCATAGTATATATACACTACAGTAGATTTCCTTCAGATCTCCACTTTTTAATTAACAGTTTTGAGCAATTCAACCTTAACGAAATATGGTATTGAACTGAAAACGAAAGGCAAAACGTGCGATTCGTCTGTAAATATCCACTAAAACAACCAATATGTCATTTGTTCTTCAAAAATTACTACGTCGTAATAACTGCTTTCAAGTCGAAAGACTGCACATGAAGTGCTCCATGCTTAACAATTCCTTTGAGGACAGACACATATTCTCATCTAAACTTGTTCTTATATAGATACAATTATTTGTATGTGTAAGATCTAAAATTAACTTACGGACTTCTGAAAAGAAACAGATAATGGTTAACAATATTCGACTTGGTCTGACACTTCTGAAATACAATCAAGACACAATAGTTCGTTAAACGCTTCTTCTACAAACACGGCTTCTTCAAGAGCCGACTTATTATTTTGTGCCTTTTAAGGACCAGGAATGTACAAAAACGGTAATAAGTAGCTATAGCCAAGGTAGACAAGATATAAAACAATTAAACCGAGGCACACCATTGACACCCATTGTATAAAAGCTCTACGTAAATTCCCCTAACAGAGTTGCGCCTCTGAGAAGTTTTAGAATTTAGTATTAATGTTTTCAAGTTGTTGGCATTCAACCTCTGGTACGTTACGTATACTAAAACCACAATCAACCTCTAAGGAACTCACAATGACAAAATCAAAAATTCCAGTTAACCGGAACATACTACACCTTTTTCGTAAATGTCGACACTTTCGCCTAGTCGTTTATGGAGCATTTGACGAGCGGCAAGGAAGTCAGGACAATTCGCCAACCAGCTTCCATATAGCCTGTGTAGCAAGCATTTCTGTGGGTTTTCCGATTGTGTCGTCTGTGTGGTATAAAGTGGTAATCTGGGAACCAGATTATGGCTTGGAGTTTCCCTCACTCTTTGATGTTAGGCTCTGGAGGATGTGAAAAGCTTAGGCAATTTCACAACTCTCGCTTCTGCTCTGTAGATAGTTTTCTCCTCCTCCTCATCTTTGACCACTTCTATTACGGCTTTAGCGGATTTGTAGTGTTCCTGGTTGCTTTTCTTTATTGAATGAAGGCGTTCCACCTGAAGTTTTTATCTGCTTAATTTCTCTAATCTGTTCTGCTGCACTTTGTGAGTCATTAGACCTTTTAAGGGCTGCCATAGTTCTTTATAAGAGTAATCACATCTGAAGAATGAGATCTTCGTTGTTGCGTTCGGTGTTCTTTTCAACTTCGGTTTCTTCCAAAAAAAATGAAGCAAGGTAGCAAGGCTGACCTAGAATGAATTCAACCTCTTAACAGTCACCTACTTATGGCACACTACATTACCCATAATTCTCAGCACTACTCTCCCCAGGCTTCTGTTCCGTGCCAGCAAAATATTCATTTCTGTGAATTTCGTACCTCAACTAACATAAATTACACTTTGCAAGCTACCGTTAAGCGTGAACCTTTTTCCGCGTTCGTTTATATGATTTAGCGCGTAGCGCGAAGGAAAATCTAGCTGAAAAGTAGTACTCCTTAGGCTTAACTTGTCTTTACTCAGGACTGATATTTATTTGCCATTTTTTCCTTTGCAAAATCGCAAAATTAAAACACTCGAGAAATACGCAGTTTCCTAAATCGCAAAATTTAGGAAAGACAAAGGAATCAAGTCTTCTCTTTTCTGTGTCTTCATCGGTCATAGAACAGTCTAGATATCGTCTGGGGGAGCATGCACCACCGAATTTTATTTTTAAATAAAGAAAGGCGAATGAGCGGCAACTGCTTTTGCTATAGGAAATGGCCGTTTTATACTACAGACGTCTAAGACGTCTAGACGCATTAAACGTCTGACCGTTAAGTGCGACTGATATAAAAACGGGACGCATAAGTTTGGACTGCGACACATAAAATACCACGATTTTCTTAAAAAGAAACTGGGTACTATTCTCGGAAGAGACTGGATACTACCGGACGACTGGCGCGAAAAAATAATGAATGATCGTGAATGTCACTGATAATGGCGGAGCCATCACTGAAGTTTTGGAAGTCTTTTTTCACAGAGTCGACGAGAACCGGAGAGAAAAAAAAATTATGAAAAAAATATCTTCTAGAGAATATGGACGAGGATATGGAACTGGCGAAAACTCTTTTGTCTTGTGTGATGTGCCCGTAAGCCAAAACGCAATGGCAAGAAGGAAACCCAGATGAACAAGTGATGGTGGAGAAATGGTTACCGCTTTCATAAATCGTTTTTCAATAAGCCCTGACTGGCTAAGTGCGTCCAAGTTTAGTGCGTCTCGTTTTTATACTACACCGCTTAGACGTCTTAGACGGCTTAGACGTCTGTTAAGTGCATCGATCGGACGCACTTAGCAGACGAAGATAAATTTAACTCCGTCTGTCTTATTTCCCGTTTTTACACTAGACGTCTTAGTCGTCTGAGACGTCTAAGCGGTCTCCAGACGACTTAGACGTCTCTAGTATAAAAACGGCCAATGTGTGATCAAAGCCTTGCAGGCTAAAATGATAGAATTTCACGGTTAAACTTGCTACTTCGTTACCGCCAAAAGATAAAGGAAAACAAAACCTATAGATGGTTTGCACTCAATCCCCAGAGATTCAAATGACAAAGGGCATGGCGGCCATGTTGGTGTACAGAACAAAAGAAGCTAACGAGGAATCTATTGTTACCTGTACACCAACATGGCGGCTATGACGTCACGTGCAAGAATACAGTATTTTGAGATCACCGCTTGTCAATTTTTAGCCGTCAATGCAGCAACGCCTTTTATAGGTTGAACAACGAAATCCAATTACTTTTATTTGCCTAGCGCAGCCCTAGCGTGGTACAGACCAGGCTTGAGCTACGCTTCGGTCTCTTTGTAGTTTTATGTACCTAGGCATCGGTTTTCCATTAAGCAGAAGCTGCCGTGCTTGGTCGGTCACATTCGCTAGCGTGCTAGGAATGTGCTAGGTAAACAGAAATGAGCCAAGCAAGCACGGTTCTAGCGCGAGTCTGACCGCAGCATAAGTGTGTGCAACGGTGTTTATCTCGAAGTGTGTGCAAAACGATAAACACGGTTGCACACACACTTAGATAAACACGGCTGCACACATGTAATAAGAACTTCGATAACTATTTGTGCTTGATGAGTTATTTATTATACTGATGACGTTACTATTGAGAGCTAGGTATTCATTTGCCGTTTTAGTTGTGACCAGGAGTCGGTTGCATATAACAGTTAACCCTGCTAACGACAGACGTCCAGTCCTGTCAAACTCTCTAATTTAAAGTCAGATGTTAGCGGTAAAATAATCATTTATGTAACCCTACCAGATCAATGAATATTCTTCCAAGAATTTCGATCCCCGAAAGTGGCTCGTGTATCCTTCAGCATTACCGGCTTCATGATACCGTTCGATTGACGCGAGAATGATCACCACAGATCGCTTAAACTGGGATTTTTTAGCCACTGGAATACTTATTGTATATACACTGAAACAAAACAAAACTCTGCAAAAGACTTTATATACATATCATATATAGATGACCTTTATATTCCTATCAAACTTTCTTGACAGTTGTTGCTTTGATAGACACAAAGAAACACAGGAAACATAATAGGTTTTGTTTTCCTTTATTTTTTGGCGGTAACGAAGTAGCAAGTTTAACCGTGAAATTCTATCCTATAGCAAAAGCAGTTGCCGCTCATTCGCCTTTCTTTATTTAAAAATAAAATTCGGTGGTGCATGCTCCCCCTAGACGATATCTAGACTCGCCAAAGATATACATCCCGGTAAAAGGGTCTTCTATGACCGATGAAGACAGAGAAAAGAGAAGACTTGATTCCTTTGTCTCTCCTGGTGTTATTGGTGCCATGCGCGACACTATAAAAGGATTCAGGCGGGCAGCCTTATTTTATCATTCATCAGGTCAAACACAAAATAGTTCTCGCATTACAGATTTGAAATCGCAGCTCTTATTACATATCTATCTCTCGTGTTTATCTACAGTGTAAGTGTGTGCAACAGCGTTTATCTAAGTGTGTGCAACGGCGTTTATCTAAGTGTGTGCCGCTGAAATTTCAGCACGAGTCGCTGCGCTCGACGTCAGCTTCGTCTCGCTTCGCTCAACGCCTTCGAGAGCGGTCGTCACGCAAAACAAAACTCCTTCGGGGAATCAAAACTCTTTCGATCGCGGCACATATTTACAGTATATTCGTACCTGAGCCCCTCTGGAACCAGGGTAATTTCTCCTTAGAATGGCCGTCGATTACCGTGCTCCAGGCTTGCAAGGATGGGATGTTGGTGTCGTCGTTTTGTATTTCGTTGTGGTAATCGGTGTTGGAATCTACGTGAGTATACATGTAGTTGTAAAGGCGTCGTACTTTATAGTTCGTATGTTTTCAGCCGGGAATCGCTTAACCATCTGTACTACACTGCCTGTGTATACATTGTGGCACATGAGTGTTATACCTCCATCTCAACAACAAGGGGGTAAGCCAATTGACTAAAAACTTTAGTGCACACATCGAAGAAAATTGAACTGATCTAGACAACGATCTGAGAACTAATAGTAGCACTATATATCCTTTAGCAAAATCAGCATTAGCTAGCAACGTCAACACTGCAGAAACCCAAAATATTTCGAACATAGAGAGCCTCTCATCAGAGTATGAAACTCCTTCAGTAGCTAATGATTCTAGTAGCTCATGTAACCCAACCAATCCAAGCTTGTTGCGTCCTAGAAACGACTTACCGAATTTTCAACTCGGAATACCAATCAATCAATCAATCAATGTTTATTTATTGGTACCTTGGAACAACATTGTGTACATCAGTATATATCCAATAAATTTGAATACATATAATAATGATAATAGTATAACAAAGGAGGAAATATATATATATAACATTTCCTTTACATATACTAATAAGGAACAAACTGCATTAAATAACAAGAACGATTTGAACTACTTGAATAAAGTAATATAAAGTTATAGTTTTGATCAATGTGATGACATTATTATGTTATATTGTGATAGCTTTGAAAGAGTCAACCAATTGGTTAATAAAAGTACCACTTATTTTATGAATATTCCGATCTTTCATTGAGATTATGTAGTAAAATAAGCTTGTATAGTCGAATAAAGCGAAAGACGGATTCGTATCGAAAAGGGTTTTTAAAAATTCCGATCTAATTAGGGTCAATTTATGGTGTTTACAGCGAAACAAGTTTGTAATGTATTTCATCACCCAATTCATTATCACTACAGATAGTACATTTTCTATCTTCTCGTGGGGTTTTGTTATAACGCCCCCTTTCGATTGGGAATAGATGTGCCGAAATTCTTAGCTGGGTTATGGATATTCGAATTCTGAAGTCAGTAATTAAATTCAAATATTCCTCGAAGCCATAATTGTGCTTGATAACTGAATATAATTCTAATTTTGACTTCACTTTGCCATTGATTAAGTCGTTTCTCTCATTGTTCCACTTATCTACATATAGGTTTTTTAATTTCTTATGTAAAAGATGTAAAGATCCATTTGTAATTTCACTAGGGTTAATGTTTCCTAATTTTAATAAATGAGATAATGTAGTGAACCATGTGAATGTGTTATTATTGCTTAATTTATTAGATACTTGTAGAGCTTTATTAAGTAGTGGATTGTTTTCGTGTTTGAGTAAGTGAAAAAAGAATTTGACTATTGTGGTATGAATGGGAATGTGTAAGGGAAAACGCCCAAGTTCAGATCTTACAGCTGAGTTAGTAGCCTTGGAGTTTACTCCAAGAATCATCTTACACATTTTTGAGTGTAATTTTTCACATAGCAAGTTTGTATGAAATAAGTTATCTTTAAATTTTAAGAATGAAGTATGTTTTTGTGAATATGCTCCCCAGACTTCGCAATTATATAATAAGACGGGTCGAACCAGTGAGTCGAACAATTTTAAAAGGATTTTTGTAGAAGTCCCACATAGGGGATTCAGATCTTTCAAAATGCTGAAAACTACCCTTAAACCTTTATTGTATAAATTTTCATTGTTTACGTTGAATGATCCTGAGGGTGTTAAGATTGTTCCTAGGTATGAATATGACGTAGCCATAGGAACTTTGTTTTTACCAAAAGTACAGTTGATAACTAATTTACGACCTGATTTGTTGAAAACCATAAGTTTAGTTTTCTTGATATTTATGTTGAGTTTCCATTTCTTTGAGTAATGATAAAGAGAATTAAGACAATTTTGCATACCTTTTTCACTGTCTGATAACAATAATAAGTCATCTGCATATAAAAGGCAATTAAGTTTTAAATTTTCTAACTTAACTGGATCGCAATTTTGACTGAATATATTAGGTATGTCGTTAATAAAAATATTGAAAAGATTTGGGCTTAAATTGCAACCTTGTTTTACCCCAACAAAAGAATCGAAATAATCGGTTAGCCCTTCAGTTGTTTTGACACAAGATCTAATGTTTTGGTACATATGTATGATTATGGCTAAAAACCTTTTACTTATACCGAGTTCAATTAACTTGTGAAATAAGCCATTTCTCCATACAGAGTCGTAAGCTTTTCTGAAATCAACAAAACACGAATATATTTTTTTACCTTCTCTGAAATATGAGTCTACAATAGTTTTGACAACGAATATATGGTCAGAAGTTCTATGAGCTTTACGAAAGCCAATTTGATTTGGTTTAATGATGTTATTGCTTTCTAAATAATCCGTTAAACGTGAGTTTAGTGCTAGCGTGAAAAATTTACCTAAGCAACTATTTATGGTGATACCACGGTAGTTGTCGGGGTCTTCTTTGATTCCCGATTTAAAGATAGGACAAATATAACCATCGTTCCAACATTGAGGAAAGAGACTAGATTCAAAAATTGTGTTAAAAAGCCTTACAAAATGATCAGTATGAATATCTAAACAGCATTTTATCATTTCATTATTAATAATGTCCAACCCCGAAGCTTTATTATTTTTTAGTTTCTTGCTTATTTTGATTAATTCTTTGGCAGTAAATGGTTTATCTAGTGTATCATTAAATGGTGAGGCAAATTTATCCATATTCGTAACGAAAAACTCAATTCCCTTATCGAATGAATTAGTGCTGGATTGATGTGCACTATTCAGGTCTCTGAAGTATGTGAGCCATTTTTGAGCTTCAATTGTCGGCATTACTTGAGAATTTTGATGCGCAGATGATCGTAATGACTTAACTAGTTTCCAATATTCCTTAGGATTAGATGATTCGAGTGTTTGGATTTTAGTTAGTACGTCGTTTTTGAAGCTATTCTTTTTATATTTTGTTAATTTTTTATACGACTTCTTAAGACTGTGGACTCGGAATACCAAAACTAAAGGGTTTTTAAATTGCCGCTTTAAACATAGCAAGTCTAATAAAACACATTGATGAACTCGGCGTTCACATGACCTCAAACTACCCTGATGTGCTAGTCATTAACGAAACTAGACTAGACCAAACTGTAGATTACTCGGAATATCAAATAGATGGCTACTCTACTGTTACTAAGCACCGCGACAGAAGAGGCGGTGGAGTTGCAATCTATTTGAGAAACACAATAAATTTTATTAACAGAACAGATCTACAAGATGACAATCTAGAATTAATATGCGTTGAGATTAGGAAACCTAAAGTAAAACCTTTTCTCATTAGCACTTGGTACAGGCCGCCAAACTCCCCCATACAGTTGTTTGACAATTTTGAGGTATTTCTCGATAAGATCGAAACGGAGAATATCGAATCAACTATAACAGGAAATTTTAACTGTAATATTGCATCAGATCCACTTAATCAATGCACTAAAACCCTAGTTGAATTATGCGAATTGTATCAATACTCGCAGCTAATTAACGAACCCACGCGTATTACTCCCAGTACATCTACTACCATTGATCTTTTTTTTACCAATGAACCTGCCAAATACAAATATTCTGAGGTTTCGCATATTGGTATAAGCGATCATAGTGTTGTTTATGCAGCCAGAAAGCTGGTATCACCTAAGAGCACTCCTAGATATGTCGAGTCACGTAACTATAAACATTTTGATTCTGCATTATTCGCACGAGATATCAAACTAGCCCCGTGGAATAAAATTACGTCTACTATTGACCTAAATACCGCATGGGAACTCTGAAAAAACATGTTCTTGGAAATAGTTGACTGGCATGCACCAATCAAAAGAAGAAGGATACGAAATTCCTTCGCTCCGTGGCTAACAACTCCATTAAAAGATCTCATGCATACAAGAGACAGACTAAAAAGAACAGCTATTATAACTAACGACGTAGCTAATTGCATGGGATGCGTACAAACAATGCAAAAACCAATTAAACACTGCCATCAAACAAAGTAAAGTATCATATTATGAGGCATACTTCCTAGAAAATCAAGGCAAAATGCGTGAGACTTGGAGAGGAATCAACACTACCTCTCTAAGAAAAAAACAAAACAACTGGGCAGCCTATGGCTGTTATGGGAGATAAATCTGAAGTTCTGAACCCAAAAGAAATAAGCAATGTTTTTAACAACCATTTCGTAGAGGTCGGTCCCAAACTGGCGTCCCAAATTCCTAATTCTACTGTAAACTTTGAACAGTATATTGAACGAACAGATTCGGAGTTTGACCTTAAGGAATTTAACATCAACGATATTTATAATCTCATCCAAAAACGACGACATCCCGGCTAAACTTTTGAAACATTGCGCCTCAACCGTAGCAGAGCCTTAAACACATATCTTCAACTTATCTATCAGGCAAGGCATCCTACCGTCAGACTGGAAAAAAGCCAAAGTCTATCCCATACATAAAGAGGGTCCCAAAGCCATCCCTAACAGCTATAGACCCATTTCGGTTCTTTCAGTTGTCGTTAAGATTCTAGAAAGAGGCGTTTTTAATCAGTTTTACACATACTTAGTTGAAAACAATCTGTTAAATAAGTTCCAATCGGGCTTCAGACCATTACATTCCACAGTAACTGCCCTCTTGGACCTTACAAATGAATGGTTCCTAAATATTGATAATGGCCTTACGAATGCTATCATATTTTTGGATCTAAAAAAGGCCTTCGATACTATTGACCACTCTATCCTACTATCGAAAATGAAGCTCTACGGACTAAAATCTAAAACCCTATCCTGGTTCTCGAACTACCTTACCGATCGTATCCAAAGGACACTAGTAAATGGCACTTGGCACAATGGCGCCAAACTTGCCCCAATACCTGATGATCCGAACGTAAGCACAAAAGGCAGTCAAATCAATAGAGTTAAATCTTATAAATGTCTCGGGTTCACGTCGATGAGTTTCTTACATGGGAGACATATTGACAACATTTCTAAAAAGATTGCCAAGGCACTTGGTATTTTACGAAGACTCAAGCCATTCGTGCCTCATAATCTTTTAATTTCTATCTTCAATTCACTGATAGTCTCACATTGTGATTATTGTAGCACTGTCTGGAGAAGTCTGGGTAAAGGCCTTTCTCAGAAACTTCAAAAACTTCAAAACAGAGCTGCTAGAATCATTACAGGTTCTAATTACGACGTTAGATCAAAAGACATCTTAGCCATGCTTAATTGGAAAGACTTAGAAGAACGACGCCACTGCCAATTGGGAAGCGTTATGTTCAAAATCATGAATAACCAAGTTCCGCCATATCTAACTGATTTATTTACCAAAACAAGCACAATTCATCAGCATAGTTTGCGCCGTTCTCAGAATAGCTCTTCATTACAAGACCCAACACCGAAGCCCTAAAGTAGCACAAAAGTCTTCGAGTATTTAAACAGTTTTTAAAATACTTGTAGCCTCTTTTTATTTATTTTTATTCTCCCGCATCATCTTTTAGTATTCAAGAAGCCAACATATTTAAATAGAATTATTATTAATCTTGTTAATATTATTATTGTTATCATTAGCTTAGAACTAAACACACGGCTCTCTGGAAGAGCATCTTTGTAATTTTCACGATGAATGAGACTCCGTGTATAAATAAAGAGTATGTATGTATGTACCTCTCACTCCACAAACGTAGCTTAACCATCTGCACTATACTGCCTGTGTATACATTGTGGCACATGAGTGTTATACCTCTCACTCCACAAACGTAGCTTAACCATCTGCACTACACTGCCTGTGTATACATTGTGGCACATGAGTGTTATACCTCTCACTCCACAAACGTAGCTTAACCATCTGCACTACACTGCCTGTGTATACATTGTGGCACATGAGTGTTATACCTCTCACTCCACAAACGTAGCTTAACCATCTGCACTATACTGCCTGTGTATTCATTGTGGCACATGAGTGTTATATACCTCTCACTCCACAAACGTAGCTTAACCATCTGCACTACACTGCCTGTGTATTCATTGTGGCACATGAGTGTTATATACCTCTCACTCCACAAACGTAGCTTGACCATCTGCACTACACTGCCTGTGTATACGTTGTGGCACATGAGTGTTATACCTCTCACTCCACAAACGTAGCTTAACCATCTGCACTACACTGCCTGTGTATTCATTGTGGCACATGAGTGTTATATACCTCTCACTCCACAAACGCCTAGCTTAACCATCTGCACTACACTGCCTGTGTATTCATTGTGGCACATGAGTGTTATATACCTCACACTCCACAAACGTAGCTTAACCATCTGCACTACACTGCCTGTGTATTCATTGTGGCACATGAGTGTTATACCTCTCACTCCACAAACGTAGCTTAACCATCTGCACTACACTGCCTGTGTATTCATTGTGGCACATGAGTGTTATATACCTCTCACTCCACAAACGTAGCTTAACCATCTGCACTACACTGCCTGTGTATTCATTGTGGCACATGAGTGTTATATACCTCTCACTCCACAAACGTAGCTTAACCATCTGCACTACACTGCCTGTGTATTAGTAGTATACAAAGTAGGGGGACTGGGACACACACAACAAATTTCAACGAACAAATGCAACAAAAAAGCAACAAAGAGCAGCAAACGGCTGGGACACGTACAACAAATTTCAACGAACCGATGCAACAAAAAACAACATATGACACAAGAAAAAACAACATATAATAAGACCCTCATTTTTTCGTTGTATTTTTTACATTTCAACGTCCTATTAGAGAAACGTGTTTATAAGGTATTATTTACTACTATAGTTTATTTATCGTATTTATACATTATATTAATAGACCGGTTTCTACCGCTTTTTTCCGGATTGGAGCAGTTTTGTTGTACTATTTTGTTCATTGTATTTTTACATTTTAACACCTATTAAAGGAATGATTAGTTTACAGTATATCCATCCATGGTACTAACATACATTCTCTACTTCACGATATTAACGTATGCTGCTATCTTAGTACGTATTAATACCACACAGATTAGACAAGTGCGTATAATTTAAGAACCTCAACGTAAACGTTACAACTAAGATACCAATTAGACATATAACATATATAGGTATATTGCACGATGATTGAGACAAGAACTTGTGATTGGTTGATGCGAGGAAAGACCACGAAATGTATAAGGAAGTGTTCAAAGATGTCAGAGTATTGCTCTCAACATGACTTCCAGATAGGAAGAGGATGTGCCATATTCGTTCCATGTTTGACGTGTGGTCGAGGCTGTCGTACTATTCACGAACTTTGTGCAAAATGTGGTGCACATCAACGCCGTACCATTCGCAATAAGAAGAACCTTGATAAGAAACGAGCTAACGAGTCGGCGAATATCACATGTTCAAATGTAGTAGAATCGGAGAAAGATCTAAATGTAGTGGAATCGGAAAAAGATCAAAATGTGGTGGACATTCACGATCTCGATAATGCATTGGATGACCTCTCCATCAGTGAGAAAGATCTAAATGTGGTAGGATCGGAGGATAAGTAGAAATCACGATACGAAAAAAAAAAAAAAAAAAAAAAAAAGAATGAAGAGAAATTGTTATGCGACCTCTCTTCATTTTTTTTTTTTTTTTTTTTTAAGCAAACAAACAATTGGACAATTGACAGGCGTATGGTATACGACTAGTATGGATGACATTATTAGATTACTTGGTTCAGAAATTTGTGCAAGTCTACGTATCAAACCATTGTCGTATATTGAACCATTGTCGCATATTAGCACCGGTGAATCATGTTCCGAATGTTTATGTCCGATGGAAATACAAGGAATGGAATTCATATGTCCCACTTGTGGTCTTGTTTCCGAGGTCGAATCATGTGAAGAAACAACTACCAATCTTACTACTAGGTTACACATAGTAGGGCCGGATAGCTTTCAGCATCAACATGATCTAGACCGCACAATCCCAAAGCAAAGCGATAACGAAGAATTACAACTACAAACGATTATGCGAGAACTACAGGCATACGACACTACTTATAAACAAAATTACGCCCTCTCGTTTCCCACAAATGTATTAGTAATCGTAGCCGATACATTCATTCAAGTACAGAAAGTTTGTATCAAACGTTGCTATGCGAAACGAACTATTTTAGCCGCTATACTTTATCAAGCATGTATACAATGTGGGTTCGTTAGATCTACAGGAGAGGTCGCTCGTTTTATGCAACTAAACAATAAGAGCATATGTCGTGGAAATGTCTTTATACGTTCTCTACGTGATGACGATAAGATCGATATAGATTTGAATACCGATCGAATAGCTCCTCACATTACAACGACTTTTGTTAAACTCGACCCCCAAGGAGTACCTAAGAATGTCCAACAAATAGTCTATGAGATTGTTCATACGGCAATAGAAAACAATATAGGTACCAGCTCTATACTTCGAACTAAAGTCGTTGGAGCAAGTTACGAGGTACTACATCGTTCGGGATCTTGTATGTCTCTTATTGACGTTGTTAAACGGTGTGGTATACATAGGGGTTCGATCATACGTTTTGTCAAGGAGTTGATTGCTTACCATTCCTACTTTGAGCCCATCTATAAAAAACACGGTCTAACTAGTGATAGGGTTTGATTTCGTAAAGTGAAAATAAGAGCCACATTCGATTCTTATCCCACTAGACTGCCAAGTTTTTCTCGCATTTCCTTTTGTACTTCTTGTTTGAGTTCCATTCGAATCTGTTCCACGTTTTTTTCACCACCTAAAGTCTTACGACGAATTTCAGACCTCATAATCTCGTATTTATCTGCTTCAGCGAGGATTAGACTGTATTCGGAGTCGGATACGTTTTCATCACGTAAGGCCTTCGATACTAGATCTCGAATCGTATTGATTTTCGCCTTTGCCAACATAGTTGTCCTTTCATGTTTAGAAACCTTCATTCCTAACTTCTTAGCTCCAACGGTCGTAGATGCTGAAATTAATCCACATAGCCCACCAATAACTCCAAGTGGTAGACCAATCACTATTCCAACCCCAGTCAACGCTACGCCCAATCCAGATCCAGATAAGATCACAGATAGACCTCCAGTTACCACTGCGATACCATGAACTATTCCTTGAGAACGTGCATATTTCTTGCGCACACCTTCGTAGTGCCTTTCTTGAACTTCTATGTCCGAAAGCGTGTCTCGGATCGTTTGCAGTCTAAAGTTCTTTCCAGTGTCGTTAGCGATCTGTGGATAGATTTTTGGTGCTGATGGAAAAAGTGGTTGAATTGAATCGCCGTCCATCGTATATGTGATATACGTATGATTTACTCAAGCTTCAATACGAAACGTATAGGCCGCTTGTTGAAGTCTATGAGATTGCCTTTCTCATTGCAAACTGTGAGGTGAATGTAGTTCCGCATCGTTCCTAGAGCTCTAATGGGTGTGAGGGTTGGTGGAAAGTAAGTCGTTTCAGAAAAACTGTGGGATGTCGGATTAAAAGTATATAGGATTTTAGATGGCTTCCCATCAAGAAGTGAGAAATCTGAATCCACCACATCACAGTAGATAGATATGTGATTAATATCTTTTGGCACCAGGACGTATTTTCCTTTATTGATAGTCACATAATTTGTCACATCTTCATTTACTTCGATACCAAGCAAATCGCAGACATTCTTAGTGAATTGGATTGGTTTCTTGACCTTCATAAGCCAATATTTCCTAAATGGATAGTCTATGAATTCCAAGTAACCAGCCTCAACTGCGGGATCTAAGTAGGTTATCAAATTTTCTATCTTATAATGTCCCGCCTTAATTTCGTATGGAAACGTCAAACTATTGGGGGTAATCCACTTAAAGCCCCCTTTCTCAGCTAGGTTCCACCAATTATGACTAATAGTGACCTCGAGTAGTGAAACGTTCTGTATAAGAATAGGGTCGTCGAAGTAGACAGTATGGTCAGCCGACGTTGTGGTGATATATAAGAGAACCATCTTATATGTTGAAGGTATAACTATATATACGTATAGCTTCAACATGGCAGATGTGGTCGCAACATTGAATGCCAATCTGTTGGTGAAGTTCGAAAAGAAATACCCACATGCAGATCTTCACGAGTTCTATGTCTCTACTGAAGTGAACGGTCCAGGCAAATATTCGACGAGTATTTGGTTTCGAGATGGGGATTCTGGCTATGTGGTCTATGGTGATGATGTCTCCAAGCTACCTGCAGTCACTCAAAAACGCATCGATGACGCATTGCAAGGAATGGTTGATGGCTTCCCATCTACGTTGACCCTAGATAAGAGTGCGAAATATCTCATTACAGCAGTTCCTTCTACTGAACCGACACGAGATATTGATCTCACTAATCTATGGATATACGTCACACCTACGAAAAAGTTCAAAGCAGGTGTTCCGAACATATTCAAGGAGACCGTTATAAAGCATATGACAGCAAAGGAGTCCCATGCGTGGTTATCGGGTCCGGATTTCAAGTACTGGCCTCAACAACTTAATTTCGCAACGTGGTGCGCGACTTCCGGATGCGGTGTGTCGTTGTTTGACCCCACTTTCAAAACGTATCCACCAGTTGTCCAAGGGTTCCTACGATTCCATGTTTATTTCACGATACGAAGGATCCTACATGAACTTGGTTGCCCTCTACCTGGTGACAGTGCTTTCAAACAACTCGATAACCTCTACAGCAAGTCAGCTCTCGAGAGATTGTGCGTCGAATTTGGCATATCTCGAACACCAGACTTCCGATGGCATGGAGGTAGGAATCACGGATTAGGAGACGTATTCCTTTTGTATGACGATGGCTACAAAAACGTCCACGTAATCCGAGGCTACGACAAAGAAGCAGATACGTGGCCCAACCACAATAACTTATTTGCAGACGAGGGAGGCAGGGTGGACAAGGGCGATCTAGTATCCTTCATTCGGAACGACGAACACGAAGGGAAGCAATATAATTGGTTTACGCCACCAAGCGGTAGAGGTTTGACGAATGCTGGGTTAGGTAGATTGAATCGATCTGTTGAGGCTTTTGGATACTGTATTCTAGGCGCTCAAAACGATCTTAACGAATCCATCGTAGATAGCTTCAACGTAAAAGAAAAGTTCAAGAGCTTAGTCGAAGGCGCTATTCTCGAAAACGATTTAGTGGTGAGCTACAAGAACTATCTTACCGCTATAATGACAACGCATAAGAGGCTCGATCTAGCGATAGCTATAGGCGTACGATTATTGCCAAGCAATCTAGTGTACTATCTTGGTAAGAAAGATGGCTATAGGAATCCAACCCCGAAAGCCACGAAAGATATGACGCTAGGCACTAACGACATCAATGCAGAAGTCAAAGGACGTCCGCCTCCCATGGAAGGACCTCCAGATAAGAAATTGGTGCCGCCTCTCGAGACGCACAAGAAACGAGTTCCTATACCAAAGTCTATCCCAAAACATGAGATTAATCTCGCAGTGACATCTATTGCCGCAGCTGGAATCGCATGGACGTTGTTTCGTTAACGTCGTTTGTATTGCTCCACTACGAAGACCACTGCTGCTACGATTAACAACCAAACGTTGTTCGCTAAGACTCCAACAACGTCGGCAGCCATACTGAATACGAAACTCGCAATTGGCCCAATCATCTTAGGTAGAATCTCCTCTAACTTCTTACCCATTGCTTTCAAGGTCTTGGCAGTTGTTTTAGCGACTGCTTTGGCAGCGTCTCCCAATCCTGGTACTATCGTGGAAACTGTCTTTGTCAGATTGGAAACTATTACGCCGATCATAGTACTTACCGCAGCTACCACGCTAATTATGCTGACTCCATACTTCTTGAAGATGGTCCTTATACGATCCCTAAGTGGTATACGTTCTGTCATGGCTTCTTCTATTTGGCCTAGGACTGCTTGTTTCTCCTGATCGGTCTCTATTTTATTAGTAGCGTTTTCTTTCTGAGTTTCGGTAGACGTAGGGTCTTTGAGTATTTCCTCATTTAGTTCGATCCTCTCACTCAATTGGTCTTTAGCTACTACGACTTCTTCTAGTGCTTTTTCTAACGTAGGCCCTAAAACTCTTTTGACCTTTCCCAATCCTCGTATATAACTCACCCTTCTTGGTAAACAAAGGGATAGGTTTATTCGTACTTCCATACTCGCGGATAGCGACTCTACCATCAGACATGGTTGCCATCTCGAGAATGCCTCGAATTCCTACATCTGGATATTGTTCCCATACGATCTCGAACATCTCCTGTTTTGCCTTGTCTGATAATCCCTGTTTGAAGATCACACCTCTAGCACCGAATTTAGGATTTTCCAGGATTCTTTCGTCCGAGTCTTTCGGGTCGATGAGTTCGTCGATGTAATCGTCCATAGAAAACGAGGTTTCCTGATTCTTTGGTTTAGCGCCTTCCTTCCCGTAGTCGTGTAGGGTTTTCATTGCGACCCTTTCTCCTGGCTTTTCTGAAAATGTCGCATTCCACTCCTCCGCATCGATAGCATCGTCATCATCGTAATCTTTTCCTCTTTCAGATCCACCAGGTATTTCCTCTACAGCATCACCTTCCATGTTAAACATAACTATATGTCTAGATATATTCAACATGATATCGTCAAAGTTGATTCCTAAGAAGGCGCAAAGAGAGCCTCATGCACTCAAAGCTCAACGAACCTTGTATAGGAAAACTTTCACTCCATCATCTGCCAATCCAGGTGAGACTCTATACGTAGATGTTCCAACGCTAGGAGAAGGCATAGTACTAGTACCTGGTAGCTTAGCGCTATTGGGCGACCTCGTATTATCTGGTGGACATGTTAATAACAGAGTCGTTTCGAACGTTGGACGATGCTTGGTCATACATAGAGTCTGTAAGATGGGAGCTGAAATAGTAGAAGACCTCGCCAGGTCAGACCTCCTACAAACGTATTCCGATGTATACCTATCTACGCAGGAGAGAGAATCGAGAGTGCAACAAGGTATCCAATCAGAGAACACGAATAAGCTACGATCGAAAGCGGGCGATGCAGGTACTTCGGATGCTGGAGAAAACGCGCTCCTAGTTGCGTATGGTTCCAAATATAGGATTCCGTTAGATGTCGACATTATGACGCAACAAGGAGTTCTATATACACATGCTCTAGAAGATACTATTTCGTTTGAGTTGACTCTAGCGCATGCCATTGATGTCGTAGTTGGATCGGATGCTACGAAAATAGGTACGTACAAACTTACCAACATCCAACTAGAATACGAAGCAATCAAGGATGAAACGCTGGCTAGTAGTGTACTTCACAAATACGAAATAGGTGGTACTGCATTCCTATACGACCACGCCATTCCCTTCAAGACAGTAAAGATCGCTAAAGCTTCCGATGCTTTGATATCTCAGAACGTCAACGTTCCACGACGATCATTCGCTGGACTACTTCTACTATTTGTAAATCCACACACTGCTGGTACGCGAGATAGCGAAGCGTTTTCGAATCCCGATATTTTGAAGGTAGAAGTAGATGTCAACGGAATTCCCAACAGATTCTTTCCAAGCGGTATGCTTCCCCCAGATTTCTGGGAGGCTGCGAAAGGGTGGTTTGGTACATCCGATACTTCCATGACTCCAAAGAAGTTTTACGAAAGTAGATTCGCTATCCTAGTCGATTGTCGCACAGCAAAAGATTCCACCGTTCATGGTGATGGCTTGGCACAAACTGGCGGTGGAAAAGATATCGACATTCGCATACATAGAACTGCAGGAGGAAGTGGAAACGTAAACATGCATATCTATGTCCTTGCGGATGCTCAGCTTAATATATTGAACAGATCTCTGTATAGTATAACATACTGATGGATTCTCTCGTAGAGCACGTGCCGTTCAACGCACTCATAGTAGGTCCAACGAATTGTGGAAAGACTGCATTTCGAGATAGCGAAGCGTTTTCGAATCCCGATATTTTGAAGGTAGAAGTAGATGTCAACGGAATTCCCAACAGATTCTTTCCAAGCGGTATGCTTCCCCCAGATTTCTGGGAGGCTGCGAAAGGGTGGTTTGGTACATCCGATACTTCCATGACTCCAAAGAAGTTTTACGAAAGTAGATTCGCTATCCTAGTCGATTGTCGCACAGCAAAAGATTCCACCGTTCATGGTGATGGCTTGGCACAAACTGGCGGTGGAAAAGATATCGACATTCGCATACATAGAACTGCAGGAGGAAGTGGAAACGTAAACATGCATATCTATGTCCTTGCGGATGCTCAGCTTAATATATTGAACAGATCTCTGTATAGTATAACATACTGATGGATTCTCTCGTAGAGCACGTGCCGTTCAACGCACTCATAGTAGGTCCAACGAATTGTGGAAAGACTGCATTTCTCATAGAACAACTTCGTGGACCATTTCGTGGTAAGTTCGATTACATAGTACTGATTTGTCCTACGTATGCCCACAACAAGACCTATCGCGGATTCGCAAATCGAGATCCTCGTTTCTTCGTCATATCACCACCGCAGGATGCCATCGATGCTACGTTAAGTATTTGCGCGACCTTTTGGTCGGGTACCAATACTCTATTGATTCTCGATGATTGCGCCGCATCGAAGGACGTCAAGAAACGAACTGACAAACTAGTAGATTTAGCATTCTCTGCTCGACATATAGGACTATCTATTTGGGTACTATCCCAACAATTAACGAGTATATGTAAACCTTTTCGTGAGAACGTAGCTATCGTAGTAGCGTTTCATACGGCATCGGTTATAGATGGAAAGAGGATATTCGATGATTACGGAGGCTCACAAGAATGTAATAAATTACGGATGATACTTCGATCTCATAAGTTTGCTCGCATATGTTTCTGTTTGCGACATCCTTTTGCAGTAGTGTTAGAGATACCCGCACCTATAACATATTATCATGGATGAATACACCAAAGAACTGGAAGGTGAGGATTTAACAGGTCCACCAACCAAATTGGAATTTTCAACCGAATTGGAGGATATCGAAGAATGGCGGGAAGAACTTAAGACCTTAGCTGTATTAGGTAAAACGAAAGAATGTCTAGGACAGAATTTCTCCCTAACAGATATAACTAAACTATCTGAGAAGGACGTAAAACGTTTACATAGTAGATACCAGGCCGTAGTAGCAAATCAAATAACAGTACACTTAGTAGATGGTGTACTACGTCAAGTTACTCGCGCAGTCTCATACGTAGCTACACTAGACAACCAACAAGCACTGTTTAAGGATCTACAAGAAAACCAATTAGCCCGCCATCAGATATATACTGCGGCTGGTCTATTAACACTTGAAGCAGTTCGATTCGTGGCTCTAGCTAGGGCTTCGTTCCATGTAGCTAATCACATAGTCGTTCCTAGTACTCCTATTAAACATTTGCAAGTAACTACTATATCAAATCAAGATGGAGGAACAGACGGATCAGATAACTGCGAATCCTCCTCCGACTGTACCAACTAAGAAAGGAAAAGATCCAAAGCGTGTTGCAGCAGGAAAATTAGCTTGGGAGAAGGTCACTGCCCGTGCAAAAGAAGCTCAAAGGATGGAGATAGAACGTGAAAATGAACCGTCCAAAGAAACTGATGTAGAGAAAGGTCGGTTCGAAAACCTGGCTATCCTCACAGTCATCGGTACAGGCGCTACGTTGGTTGGCACGTACTATGCATACAAAAAGTATGTAGATGGCAATAAGTGCGTTGCCGCCATTAGCACGACACGACCTGCAGCTCCGACAAAGCCAACGGTACCAGACATGGAGTAACACTTAAAGACTAGAGACTATACTATACATATGTTAAGATGGATAAAGAATTGATGAAGACGGCAACCGATGCATCTATAATTGTAGGACTCGCTGCTGGTATTGGGTGGATCGTAAAAAAGACTACCAAGGAATCTATGCTTAGCGATCCTTCTTCTTCCCTAGTAAATTACGCAAAGTGGACTGCCGTGATAGTTGGTAGCTTGTACGCGAAACAATATCTTGAGAAACAAAAGATCATACCATAATGGCGGCAGCAATTGCTATGACAGTTTTTGGCGCCGTTTTGAATGCGACGGCATTTACTGGTGGTGGTATACTAGCTAGAATGATTGGAAAGGGTGATATAGATACAGAACGAGAGAGACACGATAGAGCCATTGAAAAACAAGAATCTGAAATGACAGCGTATAGAACCGAACGTCAAAGACTATACGACTTTGCACAAAATCAGGAAGGTCTTGAACGCGATGCATACGACGTTCAAAGAGATACCAACGAAGCCTTCGTACAATCCGATAAGTTACGTAAGGTGCTTAAACGGCTCAAAGGAATGAAAGAACCCCGCTTATCTGACTACTACCGACCCTCAAACAATCAGAAGACTGGTGAGTTGCTCTACGTCGGTGGTGGAATGCTAGGCGCTGGATACGCTATTAGTAGATGGCTATAGCCATTGCCACTACTACTAGGTTACTACTAGGTTACTACTAGGCTACTACTAGGCTACTACTAGGCTACTACTAGGTTACTACTAAGCTACTACTAGGCTACTACTAGGTTACTACTAAGCTACTACTAGGCTACTACTAGGTTACTACTAAGCTACTACTAAAAATACAAAAAAAAAAAAAAAAAAAAAAAAAGGAATAAGGACCGGTTGGATAGGTTCTTATCCTTTTTTTTTTTTTTTTTATCTGTTGAAGGCTAGAATGCATAGACGTATAATGGATGCTAAACTTGCGAGTATCTTCTATGGTCCTATGGGCTACTGGAAAGGTCACGCTGCAATTGACAAGCTATCGGTAGCAGCGAAAGCATCGGAAGACGTAGCTAAGAGTTGGTTGGAAAAGCAATCTATATGGCAAGTATATCTACCACCACCAAAACACATTCCACGTCCGCATTGGACCGTATCGAAACCAAATGAAGTCCACCAAGCTGATTTGATATTCTTACCACACGATCGACCTGGGCGTGGACGAAAGCTATACAAGTACGCTTTAGTAGTAATCGATGTAGCTTCTCGATACAAAGAAGCCGAACCTTTAGCATCTAAAGATAGCGGCGAAGTTGCTGCGGCATTCGAACGAATCTACAAGCGTAGTCCACTCGAATGGCCAAAGACGTTGCAAGTAGACCCTGGTAGAGAATTCATGGGGCGTATGTCTGAAACGCTAGAACTACATGGTACGAAAGTTCAACGAGGCGAGGCTGGTAATCATAGAGCGCAAAGCTTCGTCGAACGAGCAAATAGAACGATAGCTGAAAGATTGTTTGGATATCAATATGCAAAAGAGATGGTACTTACATCTGAAGGATCGAATGCACGTAGTAGAGAATGGGTATTGAGGCTTCCTGATGTTATCAAGGCTATGAACAATGAAGTTACTCGACTTACTGGTAAAGAGCCTTCAAATTCTATAGAGACACAACAAGTAAACATAAAGACTCCTACATATTCTCGAACTATTGGATTGGATGAAAAGCGACTACCATTTGACGTTTTAGTTCGATATCTCTATGCATCTGGAGAATTGGAAGGTGGAACTAAACGAGCGACTGATCCTGTATGGAGTTTACAGACATATTATATTTCTCGAAGTGTGGTATCATCAAATCAACCTGTTCTATACTATTTAGGAAAAGATGCACCAAAGCGAGGGTTCGTTCGTGAAGAGATACAAGTGATACCACCAGATACAGAACTACCACCAAAAGGTATTCTAAGATAGAAGCAAGTCACGAATAAAGTCGTCCATATCTTCATCCTCTGTAATGACATTTTTACGATTGTAGGATAGTGTATCGATTGCGTTCGATATTATATTGCTAATAAAATCGGCTACTTCTTCATTATCTGGAAAAAAGTCTCCATGACCGTAGGCTATCGTATCTATTCCGTTTGCTAAAATACATCTCTTACTATCGAATGGTGATAGAGATACTTTATTCATATGTATGCCATACATTCTATGACCTTCACTTCGAAGCATATCCATACCATGGCGGAACACTTTCTTGTCTAGTAAGCACTCCTTGTATTGTTCATGTCGAATACGATGTTTCACAACTGCCTTCTTCGTACCTTTAGCTTTCCGAATCTCCCCACCATCTACTTTCAAGATCGAGTAGAGCTTTGATCGTAGTCCAACGTATTCAACAATGGGAATACCTCCACATTCGTCTTTCATTTTACCAAGTACTTTCTTGTTGGATACGTCGTATGATGGATGGTCTTTACTGTAGTTGCTCGTATCGTAGAAACGTTTAATGGCTTTCATGTCTGCATAGATATCCTCAGTTTCGATGTGTAGCAATAGGCTATCGGTATCTGTATATAGTAGATTACAACGTTGTCCATACTGCCGATTGAGCTCGTTGTAGTAGAAGTCATACATTAAATGTTTTGAGAGATCTAGAATCGACATTCCAACATATACTGGACGGTTCAGTAGTAACTTGCTTTTGTAATTATGTACGGCGGCTAGATCATTGTCAAAGATCGTAGAGCGAGCATAACTAGGTTTATTCAAGAGACGTTGTAGTCTGATTCCTTCTGAGGAGCGAATTAGTTTGATATCTACACGCTTTCGTAGATTCTCCATTGTCTTACCAAATACACTATTGTTCATTAATTTGTAGAGTTCCTGCTCGAATGGGCTCTTCGCTTGTTTTCGTAATTCTGTATTCATTCGTATGTATGGCTCCATCCATGGTGATTGATCGAATCGTAGTACTCTATGGATCTTTTTCAAACGTATGCCAAGAGATAGATATAGTTGTAGATTGCGGTAGTGGAGCACGTATCGTTCTTTGTTATACAAGTTAGGTACAAGCTTTTCCACTTTCAAGGATCCATTTCCTTCGTATAGCTCCTCGAATAGATTTGTCTGATACTCTGAGAACCAAGCTTTATTCACTTGCATTCTTTCAGGAGCTAACGGATAGCTGTTATGCATATCGTGAAGTTCTCGAGGGTATTCAAGGTCAACTTCGAGGATGTAACCTACATCGGAATCGGTTGCAAGAATGGTGATTTGCTCTTCCGTTGGTGTACACCATTCAAAGCCCCCCGTTGGTAGTGGCTGACTCATCGCCCATCCATATAGGTTGTTGGCATCAAGATAGAGTATATAGCTATTTGGCTTATCGGGGTCGAAATCGGGCACGTTTGGATTGTTTGCCTTGGCCTTGCGTTGAGACACCATGGATATACCGCCACGTAAACCTTTCTCAATGAATAGATGCATGTCGTAGTCGGTTAATAGTTCAAGCTCCGCTCCGGTCTTCTTTAACAACGCATCCCACGATAGACCAGGACTCGTATAGTAGTGAGCTGGATCTAATCCGTAGTTTTGCATACATGTTGCACGAAAGGTCTCAAATACATCTGCTAGAAGAAGTACGTCAGTTTGGAGGTAAAGATCGTGGTAGTCACCTAATGTCTTACAATCAAATACGTTCCAAACTTCTAATGCATGTTCATAATCTTCATCGGATATATCCTCTAGGCTTAGCTTGCTATAGAATGATTCTTTCGGTGGAAGAGAAGTCTCAGTGAATCTATCCCAAGAGTCCATGTACTCATATGGATAAACGCCTTTGCGTAGTAGCAACTTGTTTTTCTCTGGGTCTGGTGTATGCTTCGAAGTTTGTTGAAAGGTGTCTGGGGTAGAACTTGCTACCAACTTGTCAAGAGAGGATGGTAGAAATTGTATGCTATCGATGAACCGTAGGTTGCCAAGTGAGAATGAAATGTATTTCTCCATATTATTTGGAATGCAAGAGATATCGCCCTCTGTCTTGGAAATAGATTGCATCAGTAGGTGAGAATCGTATCCACGTAGATTGTGGAATACAACTGGGATGATAGGTGAGATACGTAATTTGAGATTACATACCTTATGTGCTGCGCCTCGAAACTCCCCAGTGATGTGACAATGATCTCGTACTCTATCTTTACCAAATAAAGGCTTCTGACAAATATGGCAAATCCTTGCTCGATCAAAATACCTCTTGTTTTCCCGCGACATACATAGTGGTTTTGCTACTATGTCTTTGATCTTTCTTTCTTCATCTTGTACATATCGTAGAAAGCGCTCGATCGTATCAGGACCTCTATAGAAGACTGGTGGTTCGCTGTGGCCGTCAGAACGTACGACGGTGTAACAAAATCCACAGGGAATATGTTCTTCCGTTTTAAGTGTATTGCTTTTCGTAGGATCTTTAGCGTGTCCTTCGATCTTAGTGGTTAAAGCCTCAAGGTCTGCATATATAACATAGGGAACTTTGAGCTGTTTGTGACCGTTCTGAAATGAGACTTTGTTGTTCTCGTTGGTGGGCATCTCGATTCGAATGGCTCGGTCGTTAGTTCCGTTACACTCTGGGATGTGCTTCGCAAGAAGAGCTTCGGTAGTATATCCATGTAGACATCGTTCGCAGAAGTGCTTCCTACATTTATATTTTGTCTGATCGAATAGTAGGCGGTTGAAGTCCTTGATCCGGCAGTAGTGTTGCCGACCGCTATCTGGGCACTCTATAAGCAATAGGTTAATACGCTTTGAAAAGGTCTCCGTTGATATGTTGTGTACAATCAAACACTTTTCCTTTGGATCCCAACCATACACGTTGATGGAGATTTCGTTTTGCTTCTCCAAGCGCGGTATTTGCGAAATTGGTGTTGGTGAGTCCACCCCTTCATGTTTTGGCCAATCTTCCTTTCGATAGTTTGATATTCTCTCGGGGTGTATTGCAACTGGATGCAGCGTTGCCGTTATCACCCAAAGTGCGCAATGGTCATCATAGTTCTTTACATTGATCACGGCTTTCTTATTTGCGATTTCTGTAGGCAGCGGCAAATACGAACCTCCGCGTAGTGGTTGGTATCGAGCGATGTTCACCCATAGAATGTTGACTTTATCTATGACCCAGTTCGATCCTCGACTGATCCATTTCTCAATGTGGTTGTAGATCTGAGCGTGCGCTTCTATACCATTACTCCACGGGTATCAGAACTGTTGGTCAGAACTGCTTGTGAACTCCGAAATGTGATTGTATCGTATACCGAACCTTCATGTTTGTCGAGACGGAGAGTCATATTCAAAGCTATCTGAACCTTAATGTTATTTAAGTCTTGTAGCTCTTCATCGATCTTTTTGGTAGTCTGCTTTCGCACGCGGGTAAGGAAAGCAGCTGGGTCTGCCCCTAGAGGATTGCCGTCGGGAACGTCCATCTTCCATCCTCGTAAATAACCCTTAATGGTCCTGGGTGTTCGTCTGAACGTTAGTATATGTTCAGCCATGGTATGATATAATAAACTTGTAGCCACACTCCTCTAATAGGGCTGTGAAATGTAATACCTTGATCTAATATGGTATAGAAGTATGAGTAGTAAATAACCATTACGATAATATATGTTATAATACCTAGTAATCACACTCCTCTAATAGGGTTTTGAAATGTAATACCTTGATCTAATATGGTGTAGAAATATGATGGATGGACTATAATAGTAAATAATGATTATGACAATATATGTTATAATACCTAATAGCAACACTCCTCTAATAGGGTGTTAGAATACAATAAATTCACTATAAACCAAGTGTTCGAACAAATGTTAATATATGCTTAGCCATGATATAATACCTATAACTACAATCCTTTAATGTAATGCATAAATACGATAAATGAACTATAGTAGTAAATAATACCTTATAAACACGTTTCTCTAATAGGACGTTGAAATGTAAAAATACAATGAACAAAATAGTACAACAAAACTGCTCCAATCCGGAAAAAAGCGGTAGAAACCGATTATTTAATATATCGTAAAAATACGATAAATAGTACAACAAAACTGCTCCAATCCGGAAAAAAAGCGGTAGAAACCGGTCTATTAATATAATGTATAAATACGATAAATAAACTATAGTAGTAAATAATACCTTATAAACACGTTTCTCTAATAGGACGTTGAAATGTAAAAAATACAACGAAAAAATGAGGGTCTTATTATATGTTGTTTTTTCTTGTGTCATATGTTGTTTTTTGTTGCATCGGTTCGTTGAAATTTGTTGTACGTGTCCCAGCCGTTTGCTGCTCTTTGTTGCTTTTTTGTTGCTTTGTTCGTTGAAATTTGTTGTGTGTGTCCCAGTCCCCCTACTTTGTATACTACTGTATTCATTGTGGCACATGAATGTTATATACCTCACACTCCACAAACGTAGCTTAACCATCTGCACTACACTGCCTGTGTATACATTGTGGCACATGAGTGTTATACCTCTCACTCCACAAACGTAGCTTAACCATCTGCACTATACTGCCTGTGTATACATTGTGGCACATGAGTGTTATACCTCTCACTCCACAAACGTAGCTTAACCATCTGCACTATACTGCCTGTGTATTCATTGTGGCACATGAGTGTTATATACCTCTCACTCCACAAACGTAGCTTAACCATCTGCACTACACTGCCTGTGTATACATTGTGGCACATGAGTGTTATACCTCTCACTCCACAAACGTAGCTTAACCATCTGCACTACACTGCCTGTGTATTCATTGTGGCACATGAGTGTTATATACCTCTCACTCCACAAACGTAGCTTAACCATCTGCACTATACTGCCTGTGTATTCATTGTGGCACATGAGTGTTATATACCTCTCACTCCACAAACGTAGCTTAACCATATGCACTACACTGCCTGTGTAAACATTGTGGCACATGAGTGTTATACCTGTTCCACGTGATCGAAAATTGCGTAGATACTTTGCACATCATATTTTGAATTGAGCTCCCGACATGCATAATATGCACGCATTATTTATTTTCATGATTAACGTATTTTACGTATGAGACTTAATCATTACATTTTCATGTCTCATGCGTAAGGGCAGTGAACTATTTCTAAATCGCAGCAATATTGGCCGCCTCTCATTTCTACTTTATTGCTATCTTATTTACTATCTGCAGTCTCTCAGACAGGGTTGCATGCACGGTTGAACCCCGAGACGCTAAATAGAACTTGGGCTCTTTCTGTAATCTTTACTGACTCAGTCATACTATTAGTATATATTGCCTACTAACTGATTTCCATTCAGATTCCGAAAGAGTATACTTAAATAAATGCGTATTACTTTTATTCCAAAATCAAAACATACATCTTTGTGCATTGTACTCGGTCTCGTCACGTGATGAGATCTGACAAGAAATGGACATACAATAATATCTTAATGAGTGTCCGGTAAGCCCCAGTCTCTTTCCGCGGTGCTGCTCCTTACGAAAAATGTTTACAAACATCTCCAAACTTTTCCATATCCGGCAGGAAACGTTCTTTGGATGTTTTGCGGTTCAGTATATCGCGTTTTTTAAGCCATTTACTTTTCAAGTGAGTTTTTTTTTCTGAAAATGAAGAGTTTTCAAGCTTCTCGATTCACTGTAACGATCTCCTAATCACTTTATCAACAGGCGATGTTCAAGACCAATCGTGGTACCGTGAGCGGATATTTCCTGGCTGGGAGGTTCATGACATGGCTTCCGGTAACTGAATAATGATTGAATATAAGATATTACGACCACTTTTTGTACGACGAAAACTGTTCTTTAACGGTTATGCAGTGTTGTGACCATTCTTGTTGTTGGCTATAACCAGTACCAAGAAATGAATACGGATTTATTAATGCTCTTCTACGTATGCCATGACTTATGAAGTACTTGCATTTGATAGGTTGGAGCATCAATATTTGCCAGTAACATTGGAAGTGAACATTTTATTGGACTGGCAGGTTCTGGAGCTGCTGCAGGGATTGGTGTAGGAGCATT